>JABFAI010000245.1:0-84047 GCA_013266175.1 Fusarium gaditjirri | reverse complement strand
GAAAAAGTGAGGTTATTCATAACCCCTCGTTGAATTCCAATGATTCCCTTGGAAGTCCACATGCTCGGTCCGAAGTACCCCGAGAGCGCCTATCAGGGGGTTAAAGCTTCATCTCTCCGCACTTTTTGGTTGGGGGGGTGGGGCATGGAACTGGGGGTTGAAGATGGGGGCGGAGTAGTCAACCATTTCCAGTAAAGTCCAGAGACGAAAAGACTCAGCTGAGGCCTGTGGAGTGATTAAGTAGTGACATTTGGGGGAGTGCTACGGTGAAATGCGGCTTTGATACCGGAGTTTATCAAGGCAATTGAACAGAAGAACTCATCTGGTGTTTGAGTGAGAGGGCTCAGGGAGAAAGAAAACATCAAACCTTGATAAAGGGAGTCAAAATAAACCCAGCAAAAGGTACCCTAAATCTATACTAAACTTACCTAATTCTTTTCATCACTTAGGATTGAGGTCCTGAGTTTTCTTGCCTCTCCTAGGGGGGTTACCGCTAAAGAAACCGCGGATTTAGTGCACTTCCTCGGATCTTCAGTGGGGCTACCTTAACCCCCCCCCACTGAGCCAAAACCATGCCACCGGAGAAGTCTTCCTCTTTCGCTGCCCGTCGCTTCCCCTTGCCGAATGCTGCTTTTGGTTACGGATAAAATCTCGAGGTGCGGAGTAAATTCGAAAAGAGCCGCTTACTTGCTTGGATTCTCCAATTCATCGCCAAGAGACGGGACGTGCGGCTGTTGCATTGAGGCGTAAGGCACAGCATCGTCACTATTGCCGTTGGATATGTCCTTGTTGAAGGAGAGTTAGAGATGTCACTTTTGATGTCTATTCTAAGTGCAGCTCTAGGTAAACTTGATGTAGATCTTGTGGTCCTTTGAAGTAGTTTATTTTGACCGTCAAAATAAAGGTCCGAAGCCATGTCAGATTGATGAGAAGCATATCTCGCTCCCATGCAACCGTCCACTCCATACGGGTCAACACAGGAGCCTCCTGTCCTCAAACAACCCAGCAAATCATGCCATACGCTGATCCTACCCGTCCCTGGCACACCTTGACCAGGGCTTATTTATCCCGTCGAGCGGATCCCCAGTGACGAAACCCTGAAGATGCCGCGTTGCCGAGTTGTCACTTGTAGATAATTCTCCTTCTCACTCGGCGCCTCGGGCAAGACTCCCACGAGATAAACAGCGTAAAAACTCAATCTCAACTGGAGTAAGGAAACTGGGGCAGTATGGGGTATATCTCACAAGTAACGTTGACGTCTGGGGCCCCAGATTCCCGCCCCATTACCGTCTTACATAAAAGGAACACAATCCCCTTCTGTATCTTGTAGTCAGTCTCATCCTCAATCTCATACGAATTACAAAAAAGATATGGCTTCAGAGATTCAACGAAAGAGGTCTGTCGACGAGGTCGAAGATCTCGAAAAGCCAACCCAGCACTCTGAGCGAGTCGACAAGGAACTCGCACAATATGTCTCAGACGTGCGCATCAGCATCTCGCCTGAGCGCAGTGCGGAGCTGCGAAAGATGATTGACAAGAGAGTCCTTGCCATTATGATATTTACGTATTTTCTGCAGGCTATTGATAAGGGGACGTTGTCGTTTGCGTCGATTATGGGGTTGACTGCTGATACGGGGTTGGAGAATCCTGATGGGACCGTGTCTCAGCATGTGAGTTGTCAATTCTTTCCTTACCTTTTGTCACGGATGGTGTACTAATTGGGATGTAGTTCTCGTGGCTAACGACCTGTATTTACCTTGCTATCCTCGTTGTCGAATACCCCCAGAACTGGCTCATCGCTCGTGTCCCTATCGCGAAATACCTCTCCTTCTGCATTATCGCCTGGGGAGCTTGTCTAGCGTGCCATGCTGCTTGTCAAGACTTCAAAGGTCTCGTTATCGTGCGAACATTACTCGGTATCTTTGAGTCAGCCTGTCAACCATGCTTCGTTATCCTTTCAGCCATCTGGTACCGTCGTGAGGAACAAGCCTCCCGGGTCACCTACTGGTACGCCCTATCTCACCCCTCTCACTATAAAATCCCACTGACCATACACCAGGTACATGATGAACGGCGCACAACAGATCGTCGGCGGTCTTCTCGCCTACTGCTTCTCCCTCATCAAAACGGGTCCTCTCAAATCCTGGCAATGGCTCTTCCTCTCCTATGGCGTCATCTCCGTCTTCTTCGGTGTGTTCGTCGGATGGTGGATGCCCGACTCCCCTATGCGAGCCAAATGTTGGACTGAGCAGGAAAAACATGAGATGGTTGAGCGTGTTCGTGATAACCAGACTGGTATCCAGAACAAGACGTTCAAGAAGGAGCAGTTTATCGAGGGTCTGAAGGATCCTCAGGTTTGGGCATATGCTCTCATCGCATTGTGCACCACGCTTCCTACATCGGGACTTGGTGCGTTTGCGAGTATTATTATTAAGAGCTTTGGGTTTAGTACCCTTGAGACGCAGTTGTTGGCCATGGTGTTGGGCTTTTACATTGTTATTGTGCTTCTGTCATCGGCTTGGCTGGTTAAGAAGACTAACCAGAACCTGCTGGTCATGCTTGGGTTCTGTATCCCGTGAGTCTATTCCTCCTCTCGTCTTGCTTATTACTGACAACGTAGTTCTTTCATCGGCACGATCCTCCTCATGACCCTCCCCAATAAGACAATGGCCCAACACATCGGCCTCCTAATCTCATACTACATCACCCTATCTTTCTGGTCCGCCCAGACTCTCGCCCTATCCATGATCTCCCGTAACATCGCCGGCCAAACAAAGAAGACCGTCGCAGTCGCCACCAACTTCATCGTCTGGGCAGCCGGCAACGCCATCGGTCCTCAAGTCTTCCTCTCACACGATGGACCTCGCTACTTCATCGCTTTCGCCACTCATCTCGGCTGCTACTGTCTTCTTGTCATTGTCATCGTTTCTTTGAGATGGCATCTTCGACGAGAGAACAAGAAGCGTGATGTGTTGGCTGGATCGGGTGTTGCGGAGGCTAGTTCGACGTATACGGGGCAGGCTTGGGAGGATCTTACGGATAAGGAGAACTTGAGTTTCCGTTACGTGTACTAGGGGAAAGACATTGAAAAGAGGTGTGTGATTACAAACATCGAGAAGTAGGTGAAACTGTAGATCATTAAATATACATTCACTCTCATAACACCCTCTTGTTTCTGAATTATTTGTTATTGACTGACTAGGTTATGGGGATTCAGGGCCTCTCGTTCACTCTGGCGGCCATATCTGACAACCTTTGGGGAAATATGTATGTGACTTCGGGAATTGAATGGTGTAATGGCCATGGGCCATCATGGCCTCTATCTCTATCTTGTTAGCCCAAGAAACTCTGGAGCATATGTCGGCATCGGTAGCATCATAGAGGGCTATTAATGATTATCTTGTTCCAAGTCATATCACTGCCCACTGCTTCGGATATAGGCCCCAAGAGACTCCATCTCATGACTGACAGCCCTCAACACAGACCAGTTGGTATAATGACACAGAAAATTCTTTATACACTCGGCTGACAGGTGCAAATGGCGCGGCACAGTCAGGATCGGATTCCGCGCCTCTTGCAAAAGCCCCTCAATAATAGATCCAATCTGGTCTGAAGAAACACTTCCATGTCTTTAGAGATGCTTCTTGTTGCGCTTCCACCAACCCGGTGCAGACATTACAGACCAAGGTCTTTTCTCACATTTAATGATGCGGGCCATGGCCTGAAGGTACCCCACAAATGTGTAGCTTTCCTCCAGGTGCCGAATGAAGGTAGGGATCAACGAGTCTTCGTGCAGCTCCTTAATGAGTTTCAAGTCTTCCATGCACTTCAACCTGGCAAGATTGAGCTCGTCATGAACCTTTGAAGCAGGTACTCTGCCCATTTGGAGAATCATCATCCGATAGCTTCCCCCAAGCCACATGAGTTTTCCGGAGCCTTGAGTCAAGGATGTGGAAGATCGGGGCCATCTGTTCATAAGTTACAGAAACTCATTGCGATGGAGAACTGCTGCTGTGATCTTCGAGAGCACGCAGGGCACCCTCGGGAGCTTCGTCAGGTATGCCATCGTAGGTAGTGAGGCCATCCTCGCCAACCCGCATTCTCACGCCCAGCACGCCAAGTTGATAGAGCCGATCTAAGCGCTGATTCATTGCAAGGCAGAAGTTGGTCCTCTCCTCCGGCTTGATGAAAGAGATCACTGGCGCACTACGCTCAGGAGACTGAAGTTGATCCATGATGTCTGATCAGCCAAGTTAGTCTAGGAACGGAGTGCGGTGAGTTGGGGAGCTCACCTTGTTCTCAGGCCGGTCGCAGCCAGGACGGCATTGCAGGAAGCGCTTCTTGTAGTAGAAGAGAGAAAAAGAATGCGCGATGATCCTTGAGCATAGAAGGATTGAATGATGGGTTTTTATTGTCTTTGAGGTGGTGTTGTTTGTTGAGGCTGTGCAGCCTCGATGCTTTGGAGTTATGATAGACGTGAACCTTATTGACGACCGTGCTTATGCGGACTGTGAGTAGGTTGAGAGTTTAAAAGAGGCTTCAGCCCCAACACAAAGGTAAAGGACATATATTAACACATATGGGCAATATACTCATCGCCCTCACTGGTGCCTAAAGATGTAGCTTTTGTCTGGAAAGCCAGATGGTCTCCAAGGGTGCTTATGCGGACGATGAGATCAAAGGGATGAGTGTGTTGCATACATCGATTGTAGAAGATGTTTGATGGCATTGGTGTCAGTTGAATGTTTATTTGATGAATGATTGCTTTGTGGATCAGGAGTGACGAAAGGGAGATGGGAAAACTGTGCCCCCGAGCTTCTGTGAATAATTTTGTTTGTCCTTGTTTCACTATCGGGTTGGATAATAGTCACTGATGGTAAATCAACTGGCCCTAAGGCTGTAATACTCAATTCTCCTGTCTCCGAAGGAGAGCTACTGTTCAGGGGTGAATAGATGCATCTTACTTCAGTATAACTGCCAAGTAGTCGCTGGTGATTAGTCTGTCACCATGGCAGTGATGAACTTATCGGTCATTTCTTGGTATTCATTGGTATATATTATGATCTCTGGACGGTCAAGTTCAACTCATCAACTCAAACAACTCAGACTCAAGCACAACTCACACACACAACCCACAAACATCATCGCCCTAATACAGTCCTCTTTACTATTCACTCTCAGTCATACACAATGCGTCTTACAACCATCGTAGATCCCGAACACAAGTACTGGGACTGCCAAAAGGATATTGGCGGTGGTGAGAGATGCAATACTGCCAACGATGTCAATGAAAAGGAATGCAGGATGTGTGGCTACAAACTTGATGGCACGGAGAGGATCATGGCAGTGAATGATAATAAGGAGATTATCGGAGAGCTCCACAGCGTCGACCCCGAGACTGGTGTGGTAACTTGGGAATATGGAGACGACTTTGAGGACTAGGCCCTCAACAACGTCCCAGTTATGAGTTAGGCGATGACCAACGGAGCGACCAAGAAAAGAAGCTCGAATTAATACTCAGTATGAGCGTTGCAGTATTTTATCGTGACTATTGTCGTACTTGGCACATTTCTTCTGATTCATCTTATTCTTCTACTGGCATTTCAAGCATTTCCAGTAGGTATGCACATATCGGCGACATTGTCAAGAAGAACGACAAGGTCATGGCTGCGTACAATTATGTGGGACAGTTCTACTGATAGTGACAGAAGTTGAAGAATATTGTTGTGTTGAAGGTTGTTTCCTCAGGTGATGGTAGAACACGATGCTGGAGGAACTGCATCTGAAAGCTCTGCGAACCTTATCCTGAGTCCCTGTTTCACTCACAGATTGATCGTTGGATAATGATGGCTGATAACAGCCTGACTACTGTAGTATAAAATTGTCCGGTCTCTGAAGCAGAGCTACAGATTGGGGGTGAATAGAGGCTCTAATCTGGCCTCAGTATCACTGCAGAGTATTAGCCGATAGTGAATAGACATCCATGGCAGCGATGGAGCTATCGATTGTTCCTTGGTCTCCAGTAGTATAAGTTATGCTCTTGGGACGGCCAAGTTCAACTCATCAGCTCAGACAGCTCAGACACACACACAATCTTCATCATCCTCACACATCCAAACCTTTTCATCCGCTTCCCGTCTCAGAAAATGAATCCAACAACTACAATTCACCCTCGGCACAAAACCTGGGTATGCCAAGAGAATGTCGACGGTACCGAGTGCAACACCTACAACGATGTCAACGACCTGATTTGTCGTCGCTGTGACTACGAAATCGACGGTTGGACGAAAGTGAAGGCTGCGGATGTGAACGAGATGTACATCGGGGAGCTCCACAGCTACGAAGATGGAGTGGCGAAATGGTGTTACTATGACTGGGCTCTCAACCGCGGTCCAACTGTGGAGGATGTGCCTGGAAACAATGCGGCTGCAAACAGAGGCACAACCAATGGAACGAATGGGACAAACGGGAATGGAGGGGCTACCAACGGAGCTACAACAAATGGGAATCATGGAAGGCATTAGACTTCGAACTTCAGCTTGTATGTTCATTTTGGCATGGGGCACTGGCAGGTTTGAAGACACATGGGCTTTCAGAAACTGGGATGGATGATGGTTCATGCTCACAAATGCTTCTTGTTTATTCAGAAGTCTATCTTAGACATGGTACTTCTACACAATAAATTATAGAACGATTTGGGCCTTGCTTTGTATAACTATTACACTTGCGATTTACTATCTAAAGAACACCAAAAAGAGTTGTAGGCGATATATACCCTGTGACCGTCGCATCCTATGACACTGTTTTTAACTTAGTAGCCTAACAGATTATTATTATTATTCTGCTGTGAGTCGAAGGGTTACTAGAAAGGAGAGTCAACTTAACGTCGCAGATTAACTTTGCCATACAGGGAGTGACCAGTCGGTTGATTTGTCTTTAAGTAAAGGCCGTACGAAGAACGATGAAGAGAAGTCGCTCTCTGTCGCACCGTCTGCAGGATAAAACGCTGTAGTAATAAAGCAGGTAAGTCTGGTATGTCTTTGGTTGCGAATTGGCTGTTCTTTCCCACTGCCTGTTAGTATGAGTAGCGCTCCTTGTCCTTCTTCCAAAGCCATCAACACACAAACAACATCATAGTCACACAATCACACTGATATAAATTTTATTCGCTTTCAATCTGACACGATGCCTCGATTGACAACACCGCACCCACGGCATATTCACTGGACTTGCCCGCATTGCCCAACAGAGAATAGGAACGTCAATGTCAATGCAACGAGATGTCCCAATTGTCACTACCAACTCGCTTCTTTCCGACCCAGTAATAGGGAACTGATCGAGGCTCTGGATACAGATGGCTGGACTATCGGAGAGCTTGTTGATTACGTGAATGGCGTGGCGACTTGGGACTATCCAGATGCGCTTGTCACCACTGGTTCAACTATGAATGATACCATTGGGGACGAAGAAACTAGAAACAGAGGGAGGACAAACGGCGGTACAACCAACGGAGAGACAACTGATGGAAGGACTACGTATGGAGATACTACAGACGAAGACGCTACGGATGAAGACACTACACATGTTGGAAGAGCAAACGGACGGAGGCCAAACGGAGTCACCACAATCGAAAGGACCACAATCGGAAGGACCACGAATGGGGTTACAACCAATGGAGCGACTACGCATGGAGACACTACAGACGAAGACGCTACGGATGAAGACACGACATATGCTGGAAGAACAAACGGAGGGAGGCCCAATGGGACACCACGAATGGAGCGACTACGAATGGAGCGAGAACCACCGGGGCGAGGGCTAATGGAGTGACTACAAACGGGAATCAGAAGAGGCAACCGTTGACCCTTTCCATAATGTCTATTCACTCTGCGGCCGGGAATCAGCAGGTTTGAAGATGGGGCTTCAGTAATTGGGAGGGATTATGGGTAACAATCATGAATGCTTTTATTTTCTCAACACTCATTAAGTTTTATCTTGGCTATTATTCTTCGAAGCAAAAAGCAATACAAAAGTTTACGCATAGTGATGTTTCACTTGTGACTACCGAATAGCCAAAGGCAGCAGATTCCATGTAAAGGCCTTGCTCCTCTCTGAACGTTGATCTTATGACAACCCAACGCTGTTGAACTTAGCAGTTTACCAGACTATGACTCTTCAGTTGTGAATGGGTGTGGTAATTGTCTTTCAACTTATCAAATAATTTTCACTGGTGCTGGTTTACTGGGACAAAGCCCGTGGCAAGTTAGTTGCTTTGCCACTGAACAAAAGCCTTATCCGTGAGCGGTACTGAATAGATGTACTTCTCTGTACAGCATCACCATAAGATCCCGGGTTACAGCTGGAGTAGGTGAGCTGGTCGCCTTGGTTTATGATTCATTTGTCGTTCATTGCCAAGTGCCTGCTGGTGTAAGTGGTGCTCCTTGGCTGTAACATCTAAAGTCACTATTGCCGCCTGTTCTGCGTTTGCGAACCATAACTGGCGTTTCCCAGCCTGACTTTCTGTCCAGTATCTGCCCAAAAATATGTAAGCTGCAAGTGTTGCGCAACACAAGCACCCGCAGATACCGTGACCCTCCACAGAACATGGACAAAACGACGTGCAGGGACTGCCATCCCAGGCGCGCGCGGCCTCTAACCTCCCTGCGCCAAGGTCAATATATCCCATCCACAACATGGTTGGAGATGGTAAGAATGAAGTTTTGGAGTATTTAATGCATTCGCATATCTAAGCAAAGGGTTGGCTTCGTTACAGGATCTAATGTCATAGATCGATGAGCCCCCCAAGTACTGACAAAATGGCTATAGCCCAAGAAATAGAACACGGATGGTATAATATAGTCATAAAGCCTAAATACACATGTTTATGAAGTGCACGCCCCGTATCGTATTTCTTGGGCTGTAGCAACTTGTCAACGTTACATGCATAAAGAGATCAAGATTGTTCCAGAAGGATGTAACTCAGCGTCATAATGACAGTGCTGCAGGGAATATGTCCCAAAACTCGCAGAGTATGCTTTATAAATGGACGACTTCTCTTCGGCGAATACACTAATCGTGTATCCAGTGTTTGGCCCAAGGGTCATTTGAGCCGCAAACGCAAACAATTACTGATACTGGGTGCTATGAATGTGATTTATCTTGGTACATGTGTAACTCTTATCTGCGAATCACTTTGCATTCACACAATCACCTGCATGACCTCATGTATATATCTGGGCAGGTTTTCACCCTTTCCTCCACTCACTCATCAATCACACGGTGAACCAACATCCCAACCCCTGCACTCACTTACAACAAGACACCTACTTCTCCACCACAACACCATAACTTTACACCCACATAATGTCAGAGAATGTTCAAAAGACAACGACCCAAGTTCGGGGTGATCACACAAAGTGGCAGTGCCACAAAATGATCAATGAGCCAGGCCATACCAGATGTGTTGCCATGATGAGCATGAACACCGACACATGTACACATTGCGGTCAGCGTCGCGGGAAGAATGCAGTTGCTCTGGCTCAGAATGATGATGTTTTGGGCAGCCTTGTTGACTTTGAGGCTGACGGAACAGAGAAATGGCACTATAATCTCAAGGTGAACGGCGTCCACAATTGAGTCTGTTCAGGCTTGATAGGCTGAATATCATATACCGGCGTTCATTGATTCAGCATAGAAGGAGATTATAAATTGACTCTATAAATACTTTTTTCTCCTCCTATCCTTTGTGTGAACTATCCCGCTATCCATTTCTTATAACCTTTACCCCAGTATACTGCATTCATGTCTACCCTCCGCCGCCGTAATGCACTCATACCTAGCGGCCCGACACTTATTGTTCGCAAAGACCATACCAAATGGGAATGCACCGAGGAGTTTGGACGTAACGACCAAGGCGAGCCTCTCGGGTGCGGAGAGGTCATGAAGATGAGCGAGCGAGTCTGTAAGAAATGCTTGTGTATTCGCAGAGTTGGCGCAGTTGCCATGATCGAGGATGAAATACATCTTGGTATGCTTGCCTGTATCACCAAGGGAATCAACGAGTGGTGGGAATACCACCCGGAACTGCAGGAGAGCAGAGAATGAATTCACTGAGCTTGATGCCGCCAAGGTATGGGGGAACCGTGACCTAACAGATTAGACTGAGGTAGTGAATACAGGTAGTAAGGCAAATACTAATACAGGTAGTAAGACAAACAGTGATACACCGTCCGTAGTCCACTGATTCATGGATGTAATGGGCTCAGCGTATGCAAACCCAGTGAAAGATGTTTGTCTGGCAATGAATACTACTCCTGAATTCAAGGCCATGCTAGCTATAATAACGTCCCTTCGCTGAGTACTCTTACTCAAACAGTTCACCCAGAAACATCTTACTACAGAAAGAAACAGCTGAACCTCTTAATCTCTAGAATCACAAGCGACACAATCATGGTCTCTTCATCAGTCACAACAAAACCCCGCAGCGACCACACTCACTGGCGCTGTATGCACAAGACAGACGGAACCGACTGCAATACTCGACTTCAGATGACGCAAGAACAATGCAACAAATGTGGCAGTAGTCGTGGGAAGGGCTCTTATGCTGAGACGCAGGATGGCACTCAGCTTGGGAATCTGGAGTCTTTTGATACAGAGGGTAAAGCGGTTTGGCGCTATGTCTTCTTGACCAACGGCTGTAGTTGATGAGCGTCGCATCAAAGGAGGAGATAACCGAGCATGGAACCTCTGATTCAGTGTATACAATCACTATAAATTACATTACACTCAATACACTTCCAACTTTCCGCTCAATATTCTCTTAATATAAAGTACCAACCCACTTCAAAACATCCTTCACATGCCTTTCAAGACACTAACAAACGTCGTCCGTGGCGATCACACCCACTGGCGCTGCAACAAACTTGTCAGCGGAGACATTTGCGTTGCAAAGATGCCCATGACTGAAAAGACCTGCAGTGTTTGTGGTATAGACCGTGGGATCCGCGCCATTGCCCTGGCGAGTAATGATGATGTGCTAGGGGTGCTTGCTTCCGTTGACTCGGAGGCTAGGGAGATGTGGTTTTATAGTATCACGATAAATGGGACCTCTTAGTTGAAGGATATATACTAGGATATGGAAATGTGTAGTTGGCTACTGTCAAGCTGGGGGTCATGGCTCAGACTTGTGCAGACTGTATATAAGACGTTGAGAACACGTTCTCTTGCTACCTTCAAACAATTACCGCGCACCCAAATTCACCAGTATAAATGTCATCAATTTAGCTAGAATACCACTACAACAGATTTGCTACATATATCACTTCGTAGACATACACAACCTCGTTATACTGCACGCCGCGCTGACCATAGTTAATGGAAGTGTACCGAGTTCCTCATGCTCATCGACAACTGCAATATTGCGATGTCAATCTATACAAAGAAGTGAATTATCCTTGGTTGCGAGCGCAAACTTAGAAATGCGGACTCTCTCGACGCAGCTGGCACCAAGCTTGGGACTGTTCTCAACGTGGACTTTTCGGGGCGAAGAGACATGGGAGTATAAAGTGCATGAGACCTGAGCGAATAGGGGGCTTCTGCAACACAACAATGGCTATGTATGAGAACCAGTGCAGAAAGTGTTCTTCTATCCGTGAACCCAGATTTGCGTATGCCATGACTCGGGAGGGGCACAAACTCGGAGTTCTCGGGAGTGTGGACATAGATAACGTCGAGATGTGACATTACGAATTGGAGACTTAGATTGATGCCTCCTGGCGGGTGGTAGTCGAGTTATTGGTAGGTGTTTTCCTTGGACACTTGAGCTGCCTCGAGATGGTGGCCGATAGGAAATGAATCATAGCTGTATTCTATAAAGAACCCCCTTATTCGAGCTCTTTTTCAATCTGAGCTCTTAAAACGGTATCATCAAGATGTTCCAGCGCACGCATCTAGCCCATTTCCCATGCTAATTCCCGTTTGCCTCCTCTTCATCTATAACATCACCTTCAGTGAACTTGTCAACTGTTCTATCCACAATTGGACCGTCCAAATCAACATCGTTTGGCTTCGTGTAAACCCAGATTTCTTCACCTCGAGCCGCATAACCTTCAAGCCTTCCGATGTCCTCCCAATTTGATCTCAGAGCCACAGTCCCCCTGCCTCGAACCTGATTGCATCCAGGACACTTCTGGACTGGCTTTCTGATGGCACGGCCTTCTTTATCTCGACCATGCTGGAACATCTTGTTGACCGGACAGAAGTCGCCGTTGGCTCTGCTCATGCACTGCCAGTATGTATGGTCTGCGCGAACGGCAGCGATTGGAGCCATGATGTAGTGCTTGTGGAATGGTTGAGTAGATGTTGGCTTGTGAGTTGTCGAGTGCTCGTTGCTTCGACATGAGGTGGTACAACAACGGTAACTTATACCGAACAACATTGAGGAGCCATAATTAATCACTCTACAAGTAAAGGAGATTGATTCAAATCAGAGGCAATGTAAAGAAGAAAGTAGTGATTAGAGACATGGCTGAGACGCTGAATACATGGAGCAGTGCCTTCAACCGCAAAGCAAACTCTTGTCGATCTGTGTCAGCCAGAGGACGGCATTGCTGCCACATCATAGACTCATACACACACCAAAGAGCACTAGACACCACAATCGCATTATCTAAAAGACCTCCCTCGTTCTTAGGTTCATTACAACTAGGTCTGAGTTGGCTCATGATACGACCAAACCTCCTTTCCCTGCCAACCATCTTACTCACACAGAGCCACTCAGTCAAACAGGAACATATGCTCCATGGAGTCGCGAAAGGCACTAGAAATGAATACAGCACGGAACAGAATAATGCGAATGCAATGGAATTCGAACTTGGTAATTGTTCAGAGGATGCACTGTTTGTCAAATGAACTTTTGGACTCAGCGCCATTGTTCAGAGGTATTGTTCATGTAAGTAACGGTATACGCATGATACTTCACGGTCAAGTAACCCTGTTCATTTAACGCATAATACGCAGTATATAGCTATTCAAGGGAAACATAGCTTGTATCAATTCTTTAGGTCAATTGATTGTATTCTCCAGTCACCGTACTGTCTCCTCCACTACCCTCGAACATAGGTAGTGCTAGCCCTCGCCTCAGAAAAGTCCATAGTCTCTGGCTCACGAAGATTCCAGACTAGATTGCCGTGTGAATCAATCCCCTCACATTCACCTATCTCATCAATGTCAGCGCTTAAAGCCTTTGCTCCCTCGGCCAGTTTAGCGTCGCACCTTTTGCAGCGCTTGTCGCCAACGCCGTTCATCTTGGTGCAGGTTGGGCTCATGCAGAGCCAATGGACGATATTGCTTTCAGTAGACATGGTCAGTTTGGCTGAAGTGAGTGATGGGAGATTGGAAGAGTTGTGTGCTGTTAGGTTTGTGTGATTCGATGGATTGCTTGATGTCTTGTGTAACAAGCTGGGGGAAGCCTAGGACTTATAAGCATGATTGTAGGGCCATCATAAGTACTCTGTTCTCAGTCAACGATTTCTGTCCTTGTGTGTAGATGATCAGCAACCTTGTTCGGTGTAACGGGATCGTGCAGCGTGTGAACAACAAAGCGGGAGGCCTGAACGGCTCATATGGCAGTCCGCTGTTCGGGCCACGATCTAAGTCAGTGTACTGATCGAATCTCCCAACACTGGCGACAACTAGTGACCCATTTCGTTTCTTCAAGGAATGTTTTGGGTCAATGTGGTGCGAACGTACCTGTAAGAGACAATTTCTTCTAGTCGCAAGGTCACAGCGTCACAACAGAGAGAGCAAGCAGGTTTATTCGTCAATCAACTCATTTTCTTTCCAGTAGTCAAAGAAATTAAGAAGCCCTATAACCCTTCCTCCGCAGGCTGAAACTGAGAAGTGTCGCTCCTCTGCTCAGTCACAGATGTAATTATATGTCCAGTTTTCAACGCCATCGTCATTAGACCAAAGCATCCAACACTGTCCTACTTCTCCATTGGAACGGAGGCTTCTCGTCTCTCCAACGTAGGCTGTCGCTCCATATCCACGCTCATTGCCGCACTTGGAACAGATCTTGTTGTAAATATCTTCATTCACCTCTCCGCATGGCTTGCTGTAGGGGTAGGGTCTATGTCCGAAGTTGCACAACCATTTAGCGTTCTTGGGGACGAAGTCGTCGCCGTCGTCCGTCACCATGTATGCATTAGGAGGGTCTTCTTGTGTTGGCGACATCGTGTAGAGATATA
This sequence comes from Fusarium gaditjirri, assembly GCA_013266175.1. Taxonomy (NCBI): domain Eukaryota; kingdom Fungi; phylum Ascomycota; class Sordariomycetes; order Hypocreales; family Nectriaceae; genus Fusarium; species Fusarium gaditjirri. Next base: position 69,801 of record JABFAI010000245.1, on the reverse strand, counting down.
GGTTTAGTAGTGATGTAGAGAGATAGTTATTGTTGTTGTGTTGCTGAGTGCTGTATGCTTAGAGAAGTGGTCATGGCAAGTGGGAAAGACTCTCAACTTATACGTGCTGAAAGCAAGCGGTTCCTCAGAAGACACTAATCAGAGAGATGCCATGCTTGAATAGCCTCCGTAGCAACTGTAGTCATTGATGCACAGTAACTTTACCGCGGCACATCTCGCTCACCTCCCTACATTCACAGTCAGAACCGATGTGATTCTCGCCATAGCCGATGCGTTTCTCACGGACACGATAGGTAGCTTGAATCAATTACATGTCCTCAGGCAATGGATCATCTCAATGCTACGTCAACGTAGATGAAAGCCACAATATTCTTTAAGAACGAGTTCACTTTGTCGAAGAAAGATGCCATCCTATCGGCGCAATTCAATATCTGCCTCATTCCCTACTGAGTCTCCTCTGATGCCTTTAAATGACTAGTATACGAAGCCCAACCTTCGCTTCTTCCACGTTGAAAAGTGTACGATCAAACTTCACTCCCATCGGCCTCAATGGCACAAAGCTCCCAACACCTCCCCTTTTCTCCCTTGTCAAGCCTCTCCCGGCGTGTACGATTGCAGCAGAACGTAAATATAAACATCCGGCGCAATACGTGTTTCTTATATTCTCATTTATGTATCCGCATTGAGCTTCGATGGCCCCGAATTTGCATGTCCAGAAGGCGTTTCCTGGCACGTAGTTGTCACCTTCTTTGGTTGTGGCGTAAGCTTTCTGAGCGCCTCCTTGTGCTGAAGACATTTTGTAAAGGTGCCGGTTGTGTGAAGATAATGGTGGTTCCTGTATTGTTGTGCTGACTGTGAGGGCCGGTCATGGACCATGGCAAGGCTCACAACTTATACACGTGGGCGACAAGCTGGTCTACTCATCATAATCACAGTGAGAATTCCCAAATCACTGCCATGCCAGTACTACAATAGTTGATGCATTTTCACTCAATCAAGAACTAAACCCAGCCAGTTCCCCATATTCACATTCAGATATGGATGGCCTTCAATCACCCACTCCAGCTCCAAGTAAAGTCTCCCCAGCAAGGCACATTCCAGAGTCTACCAAGCATCTATTCAAATTAGAGAGCTCAAAGTCGCACGTCGCACGCTTTGCCCGATGCAATATAGGCGCTATTCGTGACCAGGTCGAAGTCTTCGATGCCCTCCTCAGTGCAGTGTCGCCACGAACTTGAGAACCGGCGCAGGTTGAAAACACCAGTAACAAGGAGGTAAATACCGTAAGCAATCAAACCAAGGGATAGAAAAGGTCATATCGAAATCCTGTGTTGTATTCCCTCTATTGTGAAGTGATGACCTTGTTAACCATACTCTCAACTACTGACTCTTCCTCTTGCTACCACTCCCATCACCCGCAGCGCTCCCCTTGGATTCTCCTTCGCCCTCCAGCTGTTCTCCCGGCTCCTCAAGATCCTCATCATCGACCTCCTGTTTCAGTGTACCCGAAATCCACCTTTCCATATGGCTAACTTCAAACCCATCCCCAGTCCTCATCCTCTTCTCCTCCCTATTAATTCCACGGACATTACCGGCCCCCGGAAACACAGGAGCACTATTAGCGGGGCCGATTCCAACATCATCAGAACCCTCAGATACTGGGCGGCCATGCACGGAACTAAGTCCATCGATACCGCCAGACTTCCAAGAAACGGCCGGGCTGCTCACAACAAAGCCGTCGGGCATGACTCCCCGACGAAGCTGATCTAGGATCTCAGGATTGAAGTAAAGCCACTTCTCGTTGCCATGAAGGTCCACAGACTGTAGCCAACCGATTTGCTGGTGTTGGGCGTTGAGAGCATCGGCCGGAAAAGCTCGTTCTTGGTGGCATGTAGCGCACCGGGCTTCCCACAGGGGGTTGATGACGTTACAGAAGAAACCTCTGTGGCATTTCCACGCGACATGGTCTGGACGTGTGCCGTAGGTGGCTCCTGTAAAAGTGGTGGATGTAGGAGGGGTGTCTGGGTCATCGAGTGGTGGAAGGTCTGGTGGTGAACTATCTGGCTTGGTTGGTCGCATGATTTAGAGTGATGATGGCTTGGACTTGATATGTATTCTGAGCGTTCTGGTGATGATGGTGATGATGCAGTTGATGAACAAGATGATGATGATGAAGATGATGATTGATGGTGATGAAGAAGAAGAGAAGAAGAAGAGGAGGAGAAGAGAAGAAGGGAGTTGTTGAGCCCATGGATCGAGGTATTGAGAAACTGATCGGGCAAGAGCTTGTGCTGTGGAAGGAGCGAGACATGATGAATGATCGAGTGACTGGCAGAGTCCTCGGTCGTCTATCAAGATACGGACAATGAAACCGTTCAATGAAGCCAAATTAAAGAGGCTCTATATTCCAGAGGATATCACACAGATATTTGATCACCAGCAACCTCAAGGGCAACTCAGTATTTGCGCCCATGGAGAGACTAAGCCATGAGATCTCAGGGGGAGTACAGTACTTGCCCGCTTGACGACATGAGGGAGGTGCAATTGACAGGACGCTTGAGTAAGAGAACAACCGAGCCATAGGAAGGTGAGGTACGGGAAATATCACAAGAAGGAGAACCGAGAAGAGATCAATGGGGACTCAATGGCGATGATGTTGGTTATGGCTGGAGGAGCAGTGGGGCTTGGGATGACAGAGCTACCTCCTGTAATGACTTGATGCGCCTTAAAAAAGGGCAGATCTCGGAAGCCTGGGCGGGGAGACAGATGACAGTAATGAATCGAAAAGTCGAGAGTAATAAGGAGATCACCAAGTGACATCGACAATATCGGAAAAGACTTGCGTAAAGCAATCAGTGTTCCCGAGTCCTGCTCCGACGCAGAGACTGGTGTGTATCAAACAGCTATTCTTGGGCACGTTTCCTCCAAGAAAATGCAACCGTATCCTCTATCCTCGCCAGCGATATTGTCATCCATCACGACTGTCCACAGTAACGAGTACTCAATCAAGATCAAGACCCCTCAGCAGCAAAGGAATCTGAGTATTCGCACCTGTCCGATCCCAATCCCTATCTTCATTCCCATGCTTCTCATCTCCCCCTCCAACATCATCGTCCAAAAACGACCAATCCGCATCCCGAGCAATACCTCCAGCATCAGGACCAGGCGGCGCAAACAAAATGCCCATGATCCTGTCCGAGGCCATCGTCAACGACGCCTTGGAGTACAGCTCCTTCATCGCTTCGGCACTCTCGACATCAAACACAAGACCAGAGTTTTCCTTGCCGATAGGAATATGAGCACAAACGTTTGCTATTTCAGGTTTGACGGAGTTGATGTCGATGACTTTCAGACCGAGAGTTTTGCCGTGCTTGTCGCGGACGACTTGGAGTTTGAGGGAGTCGACGTAGCGAAGAGGGTCTTTCGGGTTGGTGGTCTTGCGAGGATCGGGAGGGACGGCGTCGGAGTGGCGTTGGGGGCCTGGAGATTGGGAGAGGATTGAGGAATGGGAGGGAGGATGGTGTCGAGGGAGGTGGTCGACAGTACGGGCGCGGTTTCGGCCGGTCGGGATGGCGATAGGGGTAGAGGGCTTGAGAGGCGACGACTTCATCTTTTCGGTAGCCATGGCTGATATTGAAGTGATGCTGGTATTGCTCTTGTCGTGCCGATAGGAGGGATGACGGAAAGATGGTTTGGAGAGGAGAAGATGCGGTTTGGCAGACGTGTGAGCTGGCGTGCTGTCAGTCGTTGCCACTGTCGTTTGCAGCTCATGCAGGCAATCGCAACAATAGCTTCAATGACTCCATTCACTGCAGCAGCATCACGTGGAGTGCAATGGAAAGCAACCTTGATGGGTCACAGAATTGTTGTTGCGATGCTGTTTGCTTGAGCATGTTTGCTCCAGATGTTCCTTCTTCATGCCCTTGGGTTGTACACAGTATTGATACCGCCAGTGACAATCGTCTTGAGAACCATGTAATCAACAACAGCATATTTGCTGCCCTCATGCTCCTTATCAGAGTGTTGGACGCCGCCAAATCTACAAACAGTCAGTCCTTGTTCCTCTCCAACAAGTGTTTGCCCTTACGGATCAGCCCAAGCTGAGATGACGCCAGTGCTGATGGCCACCATAACAAACTCCAATCTCTCCTATACGGGATACGATCTCGCTAGGCTGTTTTTTATGATGTAGGAACCCAATCCAACATCCGGGTTGTTCGCCCGCGCAGTAAGCTTGTCTTCTGTCCTGAACTTGGTCAACGCCGCAAGAGGTCCGAATGTCTCGTCATAAGTCACTACCATCATATCTTCAACATCACACAGGACTGTCGGTTGGAAGAAGTTCTTTGCGAGATCGGGTAATCGCTGGCCGCCGAAGGGGATAGTAGCTTTCTTCTTGAGGGCGCCTTTGACCTGATCCTCTATCTTGTCTACGCCCGTCGTCAACGGCCCGTGTGGTACTGAAGCGTCGGCTTCGTTACCAACTTTGAACTTGCCGGATTCTTCAACCAGGCGCTTGGCGAACTGGTTGTAGATGCCTTCCGGGACGTAGATCCTGTTGGCGCAAACGCAAGTTTGACCGGTGACCTTGAACGTGGCCACGACGACGCAGGAAACCGCCGTCTCGACATCGCGCGGCAAACACGATGAACGGCGCGTTGACTGCAAGCTCTAGAGATAAATTCTTCAGAGTATCGGCCGCCTGCTACATCAGGGTCTTCCCTACCCGGGTCGAGCCCGTGAAGGAGATCTTCTTGACGACGTCAGACTCGCACAGCGGAAGGCCTAGCTTCGGTGTGCTATCCAGAGCAGTGACGATACTGAGAGCCCCTTTCGGCAGACCAGCGCGCTCAGTAAGGACAACAAGAACGTTACCTGAGAAAGGCGTCACCTCATCCATCAGGAGCACAACCGTACACCTGGAAGCAAGCGCAGCGGCGACTTTCCTCGCTGCCATCGCCAGAGGGAAATTCCAAGGCGTCATCAGACTACAGACGCCACCGGGATGCTTGATGGCCTGGATCCTCGAATTCGGCAGCGAATGCGGGATAACATCACCAAACAGCCTCGGCGCCTCTTCCGTGAACCACTCACAGAACCCGACCGAGAACATCACCTTCCCTTCAGCATCTGCTTCCGCCTTGCCACTCTCTGCAGCAATGATCTTTGTGATGTCAGATCTATGCTTTGCAAGTAGCTTGAGATATCGCGAATTGCCTTGGCGCGCTACGACCTGATTGAGCGCTTCACGGGGGAAAAACCGCGGAGATGGCGCTGTTGACGTCGCCGACGGTTCATTCTGGTGCTGAGCTGATCATTGTGTTTGTCGCCGGGTTGTAGACAGGGAGTTTCTGGGAGCAGATGGAGGCGGGTCAATCGTCGTTGATGAAGGGCTGGCTTTTGACGAGGAGTGAGGGATCTCTGAGTGTTGAGACGAGGGATGACATCGTTGGTGGTGTTGGAACAGGTGAGCGGCGGTTGAGGCAGGTGACGGGCATTGTTATACAAGGATCGCGAATTATGGCCTGGCGTGAGGTATCACAGTCTCCAGATACAGAACGGTGTGATGGCCTCCCGTGTCCAGTGTCCGGCTTAAGACAGAGTCGCGAAGGTGTCGGGTTGGCGAGCCGATGATGGGCAGTTGTAGCTTGACGTCTATGGGAAGTTCATGATGCGGGGAAGACTCTGAGGACCGCAGATGATATGGTGAACGAAAAGGGGAGGACATGAAGCCTCACAAGTTCTGTTTAAGTTCTTACCGCTGCTTTCCTTCGTGATGCGCCACCAAGAGTTGTCGCTATCGAGAATCTCGGCTTTAGAAGCCGATGCTCAGTTCAACGCAGACTTCAACCTCAACCCGAGATAGAGCTTTCGGTCCAGCACTCTCCGGGCTGCAGTTGAGAAAGCTCAAGCAGGTATTATCTCTGTTTAATGGAGTAATTCCACTCTTGTGGTTGTTAAAGAGCATTCGTTCAGCATGTGACCGTCAGTTGCGTGGTGAATAATCACTGTGCCCAGAGTCACCGCAGACACCGTCTTCCGTACCGCTGCTTTGCGGGCGGCGGCAAAGCAACTGATCCATAATGATATCACGTGGAAAGGAGAATGCGATATTGAAAACACGTTGCCTTAATCTGAAGTCCTGAGAAGTTTTAGGCATCCTTTTTTATAATTTAGGATACTTTTGTTGCCAGCTTATGATAGGTTATGACAAGTTTAGAGTTCCTGTCTCAAGGATGAGCAGAACCGCTCAGCGTCCACTACCGCAGAGCCTGATCTTGGGACCTTATCGAGGCTTTCGGCGCCAAGCATAAACCATTAGCACAGAACTTGATTCGGGGTCTAAGTTCTAAGTTGTCTGTACTGATGCCAGCTCTCAGCCGCGCATCTCAACTGCGAATAACACATCTGGCTCATAGCTTAGACATTATCCTTACAACGCCGGGCCAATGACTGGAGTATAGCTTCTTATATTATGATACCTAAAAGAAGACACGTTTGCCTGCCATAATGGGTACAAAAAGGTGCCTCTGTGCAGGAAACCTCCCAAGGCTCCCAGCGTCCAGTACTGGCTTATCAACACAGAATTCATTCTCGCCATGTATCCCGCACACTCTTCTTCACAATCTGCAGCCATGATTCAGAGACAAACTGCCGACGAACATATCCATCCTTTGCTGGCGGCTGCGGGCGAAAATGCGACGGCGACTGAGGCTGCAAGTCAAGGAGACCAGGCCCTTCTCCAAGCCGTTCCTATGCCTCAGGCCCCTCTACCGGATTGTGCTCCGGAGATTGACGAACCAGGCTGGGAGCATCGCACACCATGTGAACGACGCTTCGTAGGGATATGTACGTTCTTTCTCCCGTGTGATCTTGATTCTAACCACTAACGGCATCAAGTTTCGGATGAGGTTCTCCGCATGATAGAAAGCGACGACCGGGACGGATGGCAAAAATATGTCATCCCCCTCGCAAAGACAGACGACCTCGTCATGACTGCCATAGCATTGCTTGTTTCGAGCATCATGGAGTTTCCGGATATCAAGAGTTTCATCAATCAATATTTCGAACACTTTCAAATGCTTCTGAGCGTGAGAACAAAGCAGGGCCTTATCAGCACCGATGAAAACTGCGAGACTCTTCTCGCTCTGCTGATTGCGCTTCTTTCTCAGGTTAGCTCGCCTGCTCATGTCAGCTCCTCTGATTCGAGATTTATTTTGTTCGAGACCAAGTTACTTGACGCGATGACAGCTACCAGGTCCAGTCCAAGGCCTGATCTTCCACTGCATTCTACCCCGGAGGGAAGACGCGCAGCCCTCAGGCTATTCATCCTCGCTGAGATGCGGCTCATAAAGGAGAAAAGGCAAGCCGTTGTTGCAAACGGGGACCGGTAGTGGGTTGGTACCAATCACCTGACCAGCCCTCTGATGTTCTCTGTTGGAACCGATATCATGTATGGTACAAATCCATAGCAAACAATTGGCCCAAACATGCATGTCGTTATCATACCAAAACCACTAGCACCGCTAAACATTTCCAAAAGAGTAATTTTCTCGCTGCCTCACCAATCGGAAGGGCAGACTTCCCGATCCCTGCAATCTCCCCTCGATATCTCACCCACAAACACGATAAGTGAGGAGGACAAAAGACCGTCATGTATGACGCCGACCTCGCTTTTGCTGATCTAATGTGCGATATGAAGAATTATTTCCCTATCGGGACCATTGGTCTCGTGGTCAGACGCCTTTATTTCAGCGACCAATGGGATATAGTGCATTCTTCATTATATTGTGGGGATCGATAGTGTGTTGTTCAATGACGTTGCAAGGGGGAGAGGTTGGCTTATCTAGGCACGGCATTCCATTGAGCGAGGGCCGGTCACGTTTGAAATTGGGGTGAAGGGAGATACTTGGCTGTCTAACTGCTGCATCTACCGTTGGCCAAGAGAACAAGCCATCCTTTCGCAGAGCATCAAAAGGTTAGGCCAGACCAAACGTACATATAGTTGATGATTCAATAATCCTTCTAGAATGTCTCAAATAGTAACATTAGCCCAATAGCTCTACATGCATCATACCAAGTCCGGTAGGTCATCGAGTGTCGCCCCCATCTTCCCCCGGTAACGGCCACGTCAAACCCAATCACTTGATCGGCATTGATGCGGGGATGCTAGGGTCAGTGGCACTCACACCCAAACTGCAGGGGAACCCAAGACACTGCAGCCAAAAAGAAAACTGTTCGTTCCCTTTGGAGCTTCCGTGACCAAAAGATTCCTCGACGCATCGTAAGATATTCTGCCGAAATGGCATCAGACGCGCAGAAGGAACCTCGCAAGACAAGAAGAACAGCCAATGCGTATGTTATGCCACCGCTTTAAGCTTTATCTGTTGCCCCTCTCCTTTGGTTTGGTGGCTGAGACTGTCCTGGGCTGGGCTGACGGCGTCATAGCTGTGTCGCGTGTAGACAGAGTAAGATCAAATGCTCTGGCAATGATCCGTGTCAGAATTGCCAGCGACGTTCTGTGCATTGTCGCTTTACAGAGGGAGGAGCAAAGGTGATGGTATCAGAAAAGTTCGTCGCCGAATGTCCTTATCTCAACCCAATAGTCCCAACTGACAACCCAAGATATCTCCAAGATCTACAAAAACGAGTAGAACAGCAACAACGCTCACCGTCAAATAACATCTTCGACAATGCAGGTCAAGTAGACACAGCATTTACATACCGCTCGCCTCCCACGGCCTCAGTGCCTCCGCCATACCGTTCATCAATGGACGCAGCATCCGTCCACTCTCACCCCTCGTATTGTTCGCCACCAATATCATCATCTCAAGCTGGAGATAACTACTCTCCCGGATTGAAGCGCACTAGCGATGCTGCTTTTGGAAACGGTGTCAATGGTGAGTGCGGGGTTGATACCAGCCTTGCTTCTCCTGCGCTCACGGTAGGCTCCCAACAACAATCTGACCCGTCCGTTAAAGATCCAGCTGCTTCGTCCTACTCGCAACAGTCGCCGTTGACTATCTGGCCGAGTGCCTTTACAATACCCTCCAAGATCATTAAGAACACTCGCAAGAATAGGCGGACGTGGAGTGAGTACAAGAACTGATCTATGTAAGACATTCTGACATGAAATAGTATGGCTTGCGCCTTGGTCGACGTGGTCTTTCACTCTACGACTCATGCTTATGCTCGGCGATAAACTCCAGCCAGGTGGTCTCAACATACCACCGCAGCTAATCGAAGAAGACGTCTATAAGCTCTCCTGGACACAACTAGACAAAGCCGATGTCTCAGGCCTACCCTCCCTTGACTACGCAATCTATCTCTTCCACACTTTCAAGTTCCACCTGGGCCAGACGTACCGCCTCTTCGACGAGGTAGAATTCGTGAACCAGATCCGTGACTTTTATTCTGACGCGCAGAGCAAGGCAGAGGAGAACCGCCTCTGGTATGTCAAGTTTCTCTTGATTCTAGCCTTTGGAACAGCCTTTCTCTCATCCCAGCCTCTCCCATCCAAGGAACCCCCCGGTGCAAAGTTCTTTGTGCGTGCGATGGGTCTGATGCCGGATCACACGGCTCTTTGGAAGGATAGCTTATTTGCAATAGAAGTTTTGGCCATGGTTGGCCTGTATTTGTATTCGATTGATGAGAGGGAGTCTGCTCACGTATATGTAGGTACTTTATGCGAATGTGTGTTTCATGACTGACGGTATGACAGCTTGGCCAGGCTATTCGAATAGCTCAGTTGGAGGGTCTCCACACACAGTTACCTGACGATGAGCTCGGCAGTGAGACAGTCACTTCTTGTCGTGATCTTTGGTGGACGCTGTACATCATGGATCGACACTTTTCGTCGTCTTTGGGACTTCCTATGTCTGTTCAAGATAGTGACATTTCTACAACAGTCAACCCACCAAATGTTGGGTCACAAGATGATAGTGCTCGCAGTCTTCAAGTGAACCTGTCTCATCTGTTGTCCGTGATATTAACCAGTAAGTTTCAGTCCGAAGAATCTCTATCGATAACTGACCTTTCAGCACTCTATAAGCCAGAGAAAACACCACTTGACCAGTTCCTTGAGCAAACAAAGGCAATCCTTCACACGCTCGCCCACCACGCTCAAGAGATTGAGAGGATCATATCCCTGAAATTCAAAAACTCTGTTGATACCATGCCTCGAGGCACAAAGTACATAACCCTTCTCTACCATCAAGTAAGTCATCCGCTCTTCTCTCATGGGCAGGTTTAACAGTCTCAGTGCGTCATCGTCGCCACAAGACCGCTTCTCCTCTCAGTCCTCAAAGAACGTCTCGATATTCTCGGTCAACCGGGCGATGAAAACTCCGAGGCTTTCCTCGGCCAAACAGCAGCCGTCATCTCAACTGGTATAAAGTCAGCAGTCAAAACACTCCAAATCCTCACAAGCGAGTACAGTCTCCTCGGTACGCACCCTTTGCCCCTTTTCTAACTCTACTAACACCTAATAGAGGTATTTCTCCCTTACGATCTCGAATTCACCTTCGGGGCTGCCCTACATCTCAACATGGCAACAGCCCTCTTCCCTGGCGTGGCAGACGACCAAGGCTGCCGCCAACTAATCCACCAACTTCTCGACAACATGATCGCCCGTGGAAACCGCCTCGCATCCGTTCGAAAGCAAGAGCTTGTGTATCTCGAAGCTCAATGCCAGGAACTAGTGGCTCAAGTACAACAGCAGGGCCTCCAGACATTATCCCTTGCAGGAACAGACGAAGATCTAGCGAGAAAGGCCGATGAGGAGCAACAACGGCTTCTTGCGCAGGAGACTCTGGGTATGGAGGTTCCGATGAATTGTGTGCAGAACCCTATGACAAGTGATATGGAATTTCTTGATAATATTGGGATTTCGTCAGAGGAGTTTTTGTCGATTGTGCATCAGATAGGGGATCCGGATATCATGCCCGAGAATATGTTGACTTTGGAGTAGGGTGAAATATTAGAAGGGTATTTGAGAGGTTATCTCGAATTATTGTGTATTTCTTGTTAGATGATGATCGAGAAACCAAGAGTGGCTATCGATACAGACAAATTTCGTATCGCGATAGGTCCACCTCCCTCCGCGATTGATTCAAATAGACGTATGCAGCTTCTATTGAGTAACTTGACCCTACAAGAAGTCTTTGATACCTGTGTCTGGCTTCTTATTTGCCACAGGCTTACAGAGTGCGATAAAGTCGAGGCTTTAACGAGACTTCTGCCCCAACACAAAGGTAAATGACATGTCAACACATATGGATAATATACTCCTTGCCCTCCAGGCCTTTGCACGTCGTTGTGATGATGCTGAGGTAAGGATTTAGGGGCTAAGCTGGAGGGTCTTCTAAGCTTAGGCTATATTAGACACACTCGTCAGGCCTCTGACTCTCTGACCGTTGACCCTGTGTCTTTGGGACTCCCTCATTGGTTGTCATGATCTTGCAACATTTGAGTTCTCGCCTCTGTATAGCCCTACATCCTCTTGCACTAACATATCTATCTCTTCCTCGAAAGTCACCCTTTCGAAAGATTCTAGCGGAACCCGAGCAACAGAATCAAAATGACCATCTGTAAGACGACACATAGCATCTCGAAAGCTTCCAAGGTTTTCAGGGAAATACTTCCCAGCGTTGAAGCTGTGAATGATGGCCAGGAATGGCTCCTGGTCAAGAACTCGGTAGCAATAGAGCTGTCCGTTCTTTCGATAACACCCAATATGCCGGATACGTATATGTGGCCTTGAGAAAGACGATACAAGTTCTCGGATATTACTGGACCCAATTGGAAGATTCCGTGAGTCCACCACAGCCAGTAGCCGGCTAATCAGACACTGCAGATCGACCTCCAACGCGACCCACGATTGCAACTTGTTAAGTTGATGATAAGATAGCAAGTTATTGTACTGTCCACGGAATAATATGACCCTCCTGTGCAAATCCGGGCAGGTCTGTGCCATGACTTCGATCACGTCAAGAAGCGTTGTCGACGTGGGCGATTCCAATGTACGATAAAGAAGTGACTCGAAAGCTGTAGTGATCTGTGTTACAGGCTTTTCGTATCCTGGCAGCTCAAACGATAGATCGGATTTCTTGGCAACATGTGCTTCTCCACCAAGTTCGATCATGCGTCGGATTCTCCTGACTGGTGCTTCGAACACTCTCAGGCGTGTGCTTAGAAGTGTCAGCTCGTGAAGGCTGTTGGTAGCAAGCTCGGGTGAGGGAGTCGGCATAAAAGAAGAAATGATAAAATCATCGAAGCTGGCAAGCAAATATGCTGCGACACATGGAAAGGATGGATGAGACTCCCACTTCATGGCCAGAAAACCCAGAGCACCGCTTTCATAAAGGTCCTTGATTGTTCCAAGTATCGCCAATATGACCCCTGGATTCGCTCCCATATAATTCAATCGATGACAGTCCTCAAAGGCTTCCTGGCAACCAACCACGACCTCGAGCTCACGATAGTACATGTTCGCCAGATTGAGCCGGCATTTAAGCAGTTTTAGCTCTGTATCCACTGAAGTTGTCTCAATTGACTTGTAATTCAAAATGGACTGGCCAGCTTCTGTGTCAATCAGGAAGTCGCGAGCTGTGCGGTGGATGAACTGGACTGGTCGCGTAAGCATATACATCGCATTGGGGAGCACTCCTTCGTGAAGAGAGGATTGTCGGCCAACTTGCAGCATACCAGCGCATCGGGTCTGGATATCGCTCTCTGTCGCAGTACACAGAGCTTCCAGCTCTGGAATTTTTGTTCCATTAACCTTGGGTGGGAAGATCAAACCGTCTTCGATCTTTACTGCTAGTGATAGTTGGACTAAATTTGGATCAACTATGACGGCAAAGCCTTCGCCATTCTTTTGCCCTAGTCCTGTTGTCCAACCATCAGCTAGAACAAAGCGGAAGTATCTTGCGGCAGTCTCGCGGTATACTCGATTACTCCCATTTAGCCTCTCCCACATTGTCTGATAAAGAGACTCAAGCTCTTCTGGGAGTTGTTCCAGCCGTCGGATAAGGGTTTCCTGATCATCACCGTTCAGAATTCCACTGGTGACGCTTTTCGTAGCGAGAGCAAGCCAGAGGAAGACCCCTTGCGCTTTGGCCAAGAGGATAGACTTGAACTTTTCAAGTGGTAAGCCGGCTCTGCGACTTTGTGGTAATTGGTGAAATTCTTGGTTCACATAGACAGCCATCTCGGGCCGAGTAAGGTTCTCCAGCCGTAAGCTCTGGGCCCCGATGCTCTCAAGCCTAATCACCAGCTCCGTTTCAGGCCGACTTGAAACACACACTTTGACCTTCTGGTACGATGTGAACTTTTGAATTGTGTCCAGGAGTGCCGAGAATCCGTCCTTGTTTGATATCTCATCGAGGCCATCGATCAAAAGGCAGATGGGGTGAGCGCCATAGCGTAGCAGAGAGAGGAGAACCATCTCAGCCTCTTGACGTGACCATTCCTTGTAGAAGTCCTTCGATTGTGAGAATGGGAATTCCCTCAATACTCGATCCATAGCGTCGTTGTCTTCAGATAGGAGGTCATATAGCAAGGAACATAAAAGGCCTTTGATACTATTTTGAGGTTCACTGCCAATCTTCCAGAAGAAATGAGACAGAAGCTTAGTGCCTGGGGACCAAGAACCCAGTAGACGCTTTGTGTTGTCGTTGTTGATAACGAACTTGATCAATGTGCTTTTCCCTGATCCTGGCTTTCCTCGAATCCAGAACAACTTGTCGTCTGACTGCAGCCAAGTACTGAAAGACTCCCACAGGTGATCAATTTCGTCAACCTCGTCAATTTCGCCACTCTCGTCAGTCCAGTCACTCTCATCAAGATCCTCTTCAGACACTTCATTTTCGCTTTCAAACCAGCTTTCATTATCACTTCCGTCATCAAAATCTTGCCCGTAGGGTCTCCAGGCTTTATATCTGGGGTCGTTACGGCAAACTCGCTCATATGAAGCGAAAACCCTTTCGAAACAAGCATCCGATGACGGCAGCACGGCATTATATCTCTCTCTGATTTCCTCGGGCTTGAGGCTTTTCAACAGCCGCTCACGCTGGTTGTCTGTAATGTTCCTGATGCCCAAAGCCTTGAACTCGGAGGTGACGTGGGTGTTGATCGCATCCCGTGTGGCTTGGCCTTCGATGGAAACCAGTTGCTCTACTTTGGTACATCCTTCCGCAATCTTTAGAATGAGGTTCTGAATATCCATCTCCAAGCTTCGGAATCCTTGGCTCTGCTTTTGTGCTATCGCAGTATCCTGGTCGCTGTTTATACCAAATCGTTAGCAGGCTTCGGCAAGATGAACGGAATGACTTGAGCTCTTTATGGCGATTATAAGCTCGCGGCCACAGGTCTCAACACCAAATAACAAATATAGGAGTCTAACACCCACCATATATTCAGAAGAAGTTCTGTTTCCATCAATTCCTTGCACTTCTTTAAGGACTCGTTCAACTGGTTGATCTTGGTTTTGTGGCTTTCTGCGCGAAGGGCGGAATATATAGCTTTGAACACTTTACCCTTTTCCATTTTGTACTGCTTGGTAAGCTTTTGGGCCTCCTTTTTCAGCTTTGAGGCCGTGTCGATGCACTCCTGCGAGACCTCGAATAGCTTGTCGCCCACTTGGGTTCCTTGGGTTCCTTGGGTCCCCGAGGGCACTTGGGGCACTTGGGGGCTGGTACGAGACTGAACGCGACGGGCCGCCTCCATCATCTTGGTTAAGTACTCCTCAAGCTCGTTCACAGAGGTAGCCACATTGCCATCGTAAATCTTGAGACTGAGGGAAATGAGGCTCCCGGCAAACGAGATCAACTGAATAACCGCGCTAGCAGCCCCGAGTGCCTCTAGGCCAGTCGCCATTCTGACTGCTGTTGGGATGAAAACTTAGGACCTTTATCCTAAATGACAAAAAGTCTTGGGTAAAATTGGTATAACTTTGGTGAACCTTGGACTAGTTCAGAGACAGAGGTTTTTTTGCTCCCTGGGATGGAAAAATCAGGTGTTGAAGAGTTCAAGTTGGAGGAATTGTGCAGGAATTGGCACCCATTTACAGAAGGCAGACTGGCAGGATACCTTTGCCTCAAAATCTGACTGCATTTGATGCTGTGCAGCATTGCTGCCCAATCAAGTGTGCCGTTTCAAGCCCAGTTCACCTTGCAGAATGCCTTGGCTGTGGCTGTTTGATGTCTTTATTCGCCAAAGAAGCCTTACTGAAGCCTCTTACAAACGGAAAAACAGTTTGATTTCTCTTCTACCATAATTTTAATTTCACCATGTATTAAATACGAGAGATCTGTTTATTTTTCCGCTTCGAATGTTATGTGCAACTTGCTCGAGGGTTTAACACTTGCGGTATGACCTGATCGGAAGCCAATAATCAGGCTGTGCAGTGCAGGCATATGATTGGATGGCTAGGAGACAGAACTTAGAACTTAGTCTCCCTGACTAGAAGACCATACAACTCACAATATGTCCTCAGCCGATCCTGGCAGCCCTTTGGTCATCATATTGGAATGAAATTATCGATCCATGACCCTAGATAAGAATGAAGTCGAAATATTTCACTAACAAACTAGTGCCGTAAAAATGCTATAACACTCTTGATCAAAACCACACTAATCAATCAATCGTGATAATACGGATTCTTATTAATTTTCTTAAACTCACACTTATTAGTTGATGAGATTCTAGCTTTATTAGTCATCTGCAATCTTTGTGATAATCTCAATAGCCCTCTCAAACTTCTTCTTCTCCTCTGGAGAAGGCTGTACGCTGCTTATCCCATAGCCATGTACGTTATTACCGTTAGTCCATTGTAGATCCTCGCTCATCCAAGCAATACCAGTTTCCAAACCGTATATATCTTCACGGCCTGCAGGTGACCCCATTGCGATTTCCTTCAAGATACCGTATAGCTCATCTATGAGAGCCTCGTTGTCCGCTGCCGCTATCTTTCTTTCGTTGCCTCCGAACAGCTGAGTTAGGTCCACCTGGACAGAGTCGTCATCTCCAGTAACTATCTGGATGATCAAGCTTGGTGAAGGGGGGGCAAAGCCTCCGGTGATTCCTGGTCGATGCTGTCAGTCATGCGAAGTTTGATTGCATTGAATCATATAGTTACCCTTCTGGAGCTGGATTCTAAACTCGGACGGTGCCATGCTGGTAAAGTATGTATAGTTTCATGTGTTTGCTTTAAAGAGAAATGGAAGAGAGAGCTGGCGAAACTTTCAGATTTATAGCTCAGCGACCGGCACGTAAGGACAGATGTCTCGCCGTGTTCAGTTTTCAGCTGAGTTGCGGAAATTACGGCTGGTTGGGCTTGGTGTACAATTGATTAATCGGCTTTTAGCAATCCACGAATCAACGTGATCACCAATGACGAACCTGAGCTAGACTACATTTTCTAAGATACCTTGACCCAAGACGCTATAAGCACCCGCGTCATCTTCCATGGCCCTGTTGGAGCCAGGTGTCCAACCCATGTGTTCTCTACTGCAAGACTGTTCATTCGCACTGGATTCTGTTGAACAAAATATAGGCCCTGTTGCCTTAGGCCCTCAACGTAGGGGCTCTACGTTTTTGGGCCTATTTGGCACAGCAGTTTTGTATGACAGATTCTGAGGGCTGGGGTGATTGGCCAATCACGGCTAAGCATTCACACGGCGCCACACAAGACAGCCACCTGTTCTGTCACGGCATCAAAACTCAAAACACCAAAACCAGGACATCGCGATATAGACAAAAAGAGACAAAATACCCCATAGGAGCAAAAGAAGAGGTTTCAATGCGTAATCAGGGAATCGAACCCTGGGCTCCCCGACGCTGCTCGAATGGCAACGGAGAATTTTACCACTAAACCAATTACGCTTATCTTGATGGAATGCACATCTCGTAATTAAGATCATGGAGCGATGCGGGCCGGAATTGTCAAACTGTGAGTGAAACGCTGATGGCGACAACAATTCTCCTTTGGTATAAAGATACGACCGACAGCGAAATAGGGCCTCGTGTTCCCAATGGTCGGTACAAGTCATTCACAGTCTCGGCTGAGCTCCAACTTTAGTGCACGGTTGGTTTGACAAACATTAGGCCATGTCTTCAAAACCTCTTGGTGGCCAGTAACTTATCACAATGGGTCCGTTTTTCCATGCTGAGTACCCTACGTCAAAGATTAGATGTTACCTTCACAACGAGACGGATTACCGATGTGTACGCTCGGTATCCGCGGTGAACTGAAGCTGTCAATTCGTCTCCTCCTCGTACAGGGTAAGCGTACAGGCCAGGATCGATCTCATCCGCATGTTGCATCATATCCTCAGGTTCCGCAAATGGCATGTAAGCACGTGCAGTCAAGATCAGATCTCGATTGAATCTTCAACAGAACAATTTTCAGCGATCACAAACTTGGATAAGCTTCTTCTCCATTGAGTTTTACCGGAGCAAGCCGCCCGGTGGTCATCATCAACGGCCACATCTCATTGGCTGACGAGCGTCAATCGCCCCGTAATTACATCAGCGATCGTACCTTGCGACAGGCTCACGAGGCAGGAACAACAATCACCTGCGTTTTTTCTTCCTGCACCTGCCCTGAAAAGACCGATCGGCCGATTTTCGGGCCATCAATCAACTGCAAGCAATCCAACATTGATGTCTCACCTCAATTCAAGATTGGTCGATCATCTGGATACCTCATCATTGGCATCAAGGCTTGACTTGCTTTTAAGCAAATGCCAAGCTAGAGCCTTGTTCTCATCGTGGCGCGTGTCAGCCCCGCCAAATAAATCTCTCCAGATCCGCTACGCACATCCCTACGTCACCACTTTTTTGATCCCCCAAAGCTTGAGGTGAACGTCCTCTACAAGCTTTCCCAAAGGTCTGAAGAGGCCTTTGGACTGCACGAATTGTTCAACATGGCGCCTTCACGAAGCAACCCCTCGAACGCCGCCGCCAGAGCCATGGTTGTCAATCGAACATCCTCGTCTGGGTCATTCCATGCTGGCGCGCCGATCCCTTCCCTCAGCTCTCTGCGACGACAGTCTCATCGATACCAGACTTTTCCTACCACTCCTCCCAAGACACCTCTCGAACAAC
Organism: Fusarium gaditjirri; assembly: GCA_013266175.1. Lineage (NCBI taxonomy): Eukaryota > Fungi > Ascomycota > Sordariomycetes > Hypocreales > Nectriaceae > Fusarium > Fusarium gaditjirri. The sequence goes on along the minus strand of JABFAI010000245.1, from coordinate 51,693 downwards.
CGTACGCTCCGTCAAATGAAAGCGATTCTGAAGATGACGACGATCACGAAGAGACGCCTTTGCCTGTCCGACAGCTGCTGTTGCTGGCGTTTCTCTCCCTTGCGGAGCAGACCGCGCTGAACTCGATATCGCCGTACTTACCTGATATGGTCCTCAATATGCCTGGTATTCCTGACGAAGAGGCCGGCTTATATGTTGGAATACTGGCGAGTTCTTTCGCATTGGCGCAGCTTTCGACAAACTTCCTCTGGGGATATGCCTCAGATGTCATTGGACGCAAGCCGGTTCTGATCATGGGCACGGCTGCTTTGATGGGGTGTTTCTGTGCCTTTGGCTTCTGTAGAGAGTATTGGCAGATTGTTGTCGTTCATGTCGCGATGGGACTCCTCAACGGAAATGCCGCGTGCGTTCCGACAGTTCTGGGAGAGGTTACGGATCGCTCCAACCAGAGCCGTGCTTTCACATACCTGCCTGTCATCTACTCCCTCGGCAGCATTACCGGACCTGCTCTGGGTGGCATTCTTGTCGGGAGAATGGGCAAAGAGTACCCGTATTTGGCTCCCAACATTCTGTCTGCGGGTCTCCTCGCTCTCAGCGTGGTGGTTGTCAGCATCTGGTTCGAAGAGACATTGGACAAGTCTGAAGTCAACTTTGAGAAGCCCGCCTGGGTCGAGAAGATCATTTCCTGGTTCTCTTCACCCACACCCCCGCCTCGGCGAGCATCTTGGAGTGCGCGCTGGCCTCGATCCCGATCCCAGAACCAGCCCCTTCTTTCCTCCGGACGAGCGCTCGAATCGGAATCCGATGACGAAGAGACCGAGAACGACGACGACGATAGCGATAATAAGGCGGACCCGGCAATGTCCGCATGGAAAGACCTTAGCCGAACCACGATCCTCATTCTGTTCACGTATCTCGTCTTCCAACTCTCGAACATCTCCTTCAACAGCTTATACCCAATCTTTGCCGCTACACCGCCACCTGCCGGTCGCGACTTGTTGCCCAGTATGATTGGCATCAGTCTGAGTATTGCAGGTTTGGCAAGCTGCATTTTTCAGGCCTTCCTCTTCCAAGCGCTCAAGGTTAGATTGGGCAATCTCGGTACTTACCAAATCTCGCTTCTAGGACTGGGTATCAGCATGCTGCTCATGCCGTGGGTTGGCTATGCCGATAGCAAGCCTTTCTTTGGCCTAGGAAGCGGCAAAATGTGGCTGTACATTGAGCTTGGAGTGGTGTTGATCTTGAAGAACCTGTGCGCCGTGGGTGGTCTGTCTAGCGTCATGCTTTTGGTGAGTCCTCCAACGTTGCGCGCCATCATTTGAACATTACTAACCTCAATAGATCACCAACTCTGCTCCGTCTCACTCGAGTCTTGGGAGTCTCAATGGCATGGCGCAAACCCTATCTGCTCTGGGTCGCAGCTTCGGACCATTCGTTTCCGGTGGCCTGTTCAGTCTGTCCATCAACATCCAGCCCAAGGGTGAGGCATTGGCTTGGAGCATCTTCGGAGGTCTGGCCATTTTGGGCTGGGTCTCATCTCTCTTCATCCGCCGCGACGGCCTTGAGAGCGACGACTGGCAGGGTTCAGATGAGAACCTCGCTGAGCAGGAGGCCGACGCCGCGTGAGCTTACCGCGAAAAAAACAACAACAAAAGATACAATATACCACATGGGCACTTAGCATTGGCTGGTGGGGTGCATATGGGACATGGTCATTTCGACACATTGTCTGGGCGCATTGGAGAACTGGCAAGGGATGCTTTTGTGGGTTGAGAGACGAAGTAACGATGAAGACGTACCGTTTTGGGATTTACCGCTGTAAAATTGATAGATGGAGTTGGACATTCCTGCCTTCATTTGAACCGGCTGAGTTCGCGATAGTCTGTATATTCTGAACAAACCTACCGTACTCGCTTTTCATGTCATGATTGACTTGATACGGCTGGTTAAAGGTCTGTCTCATTTAGGATCCCAACTTTGGCGCAACGTATTCAAGTTTGTCTTCTCATCCGAGAACAGTCTAATCGATCTATTGTTCTAACATGTATGATATCTATATCCCATCTATTTTACCTCTTCCTTCTTCTCTTTCGCCCTCCTCTCCTCCCTCTCACTAAACCGATCCCCAAAGAGGTCAAAATGTGGTCTCATCACAATAGTATACTTCACAAGCTCCTCCATACAATCAACAAGACGATCGCGATTTCCACTCGGTAGCATACGACTTCCCTCCTCCTCAGACGTAAACTGTGTATACGCCTTCGGCACAGAACTCTGGTTCGGTATTGTAAACATTCTCATCCAACGTCCGAGAATACGTAATGAGTTGACGACGTTGAAGGATTGGGATCCACCGCTGACCTGGGCGATAGCGAGGGTTCGGCCTTGGGTTGGACGGACGGATCCGGTCGAGAGAGGGATCCAGTCGATTTGTTGTTTGAAGATGCCGGTCTGCTCTTGTGTCAGGTGTTTATCATCGAGAGGTTGGGGGTTGAAGTGCTTACCAAGTTGCCATGCTGTTCCGGGCTGATCCAGACATGGCCGTCACTCCATTTGCTCAACTCCCGTAGCTCTTGGACTTTAGGGTGATTGTGTTCAACATCGTCTTTTTGAGGGAGGCCGGAGGGGTTGTAGACTCGAACATCGCAGCCGAGGCGGTGGAGGATTCGTGCGGCTTCGAAGGCGAGGAGGCGGGAATATGATCTTAAGGAAAGTCAAGATTAGTACTCAGAATTCAAGCCTGCACATGAATACCTACCGACTCCGTAGACTACCGTACAGAACGAGGATACGGAGACGATCTAGGCCTCTGTCGAGAATCTCAGACTGAACCATTTGAATAGCTGTGCTCAGCTCCAATTCTGCAATCCAATCATCCTTTATGAACCTATCTTCAAGAATAAACGGGCGGTATTTCTCTCGGATTTCAGAACCGTCATCGGAAGGGTCAATGGCGAGGGATCGATAAGCGTAGGCTGGGTCTGGGGTCAGCTCGACCGCCATCCTCCCAGCATGGGAGTTATTTAAATCTCCGTGCCCGTTCATCTGAAGAGAATAAGAGTGATAGAATAAACCTGTGTAATTATTCGAGAAGCGACGGCTAATAAACAGTCTCCTAGAAGGTTTGTAGAATCGGAAGTAAGTTGCCCAAGGGCGAAGTTGAAGAGAGTGACGAGGGAGAGCCATACTGACGGCAGATTTCTGGGGCTACTCCCAGACTTGATAAATTATTAACTATAACGATTAGGCTTTTTAACATGTGCTACGTCAGACTTTTCAAGGGTCCAAGCAGGGTCCGGTCAATCAACTCTTGGGCGTGACAGGGTCCCATATCACTCAATTCTGCTGGGCGACCAATCATTGCTCGGGTATGACACGGTCCCAGCCAGCTCCGGGTTAAAGTACCTATTATCTTCACCTTTGAATGTCCCAGTAATCTTGATATTGAGAAACATAGGGACGTTTAGTTTAAAATTTGGTCAAGAAGCCTATCCCTCAATGTCATGAAGGGGTCTGTTAGCATGCATGCTCTAAAGAACCTCCACTGCAAACGGAAGAATATGAATAAATAATGTGGAATAGCGAACAGACATCACCAAGCTAAGCATTTTCCACTTCAGAACTTGGCTGAGTTGTTGTTTGTACAGTTGCAGATGCGGCTGAGATAAGCACGTGAAGAGTAAACCCCAATCAGGCAATGGCTGCCTAATTTCCGAAGTCCGAGGCTGTGTTTAACACAAACATCAAACGACTTCATATATACCACGCTCTAATCTGAGCTATATGCTTCAATCTTCATCACTGAAATTATTCATCAAATGCCACCTTCTGCGTTGAAGCAACCATCCATCATGATACGATGTGTTCTCCATTGACACGGATAAGCTGCCTGCCACTTTTTTTATCCCTCAACTCCAGAACACTGCGTGCTGTATGCCCCATAAGGCGGACTGATGGTCCTTCTAACAGTCGATTATTCACTTCTTGCTTAAAGCGTATGCATCTTGTCCTGCGTATCGAAATGTACTGACTGGGCTCAAGGCAGCCTGTCATACAAATACGATAAACAATTAGATCGAGAATCTTTCCGGATCTTTACGCTTGAGCCCGGGAAAGAAAGTGATGAGCTCCGCGGTACCCTACAGACACATCCAATTAACGCGGCCCCCAAGTATGAAGCCCTCAGTTACGTATGGGGACCTCCTAATCGGACCAAGACGATCAAGTGCAACGGTCAAGACTTCAACATCACTGATGGCCTTGATACAGCTCTGAGGCGACTTAGACAGTCTGAGGAACCGCGTCCCATATGGATTGACCAGATATGCATAGACCAAGACTCCGTCACAGAACGATCAGAGCAGGTCAGCATCATGAGACATATCTACTCCAATGCAGAATTAGTCAACGCATGGCTTGGCCCTGCTGATCCAGAGGTAGCAGCCTCTGCAGCTAGAATCATTAAGACCCTAGCAAACCCGAAACCAAGTCTCTTCCCCAAATACTACTTTCCCGAGGATAAAGAGCTCCTCCATCTTGGTCTCCCAACACGGGACTCCCCAGCCTGGGACGCCTTGAACACGCTGTTAAACGTACCATACTTTTCAAGAGTCTGGATCATTCAAGAAATAGCCGTTGCGTCTGACTTCGCACTGCTATGGGGAGGCATCACCATTTCTAAAAATGAGTTCCAGACCTTCAGATTAGCATCTCTCGCCCACAAACTATCCGAGTTTGACTTTGAAAAAGGCTCACCGCAGCTGCAGTGGAGCACAGTCGCTCTTTTATATCTGGGGCACTACATAGTCGGGGAAGACAATCTCTTTCAGCTGGTCTATTCTGTATCAACAACTCATGCGACAGACCCACGCGATAAGATATTTGCATTGATCGGACTTGCTGGCGATCGATCTTATGATACTGTGCCAGACTATAACAAGAGCGAAGGAGAAGTCTTTGCAGACTTTGCTCGTGCAGTAATAAGAACGGAGACTAATTTGGATATTCTCGACTACTCTTATGTAGAGAACCCCGGGTGCCCAGAACACAGGCCTCACTGGGCGCCAAGATGGCACTCTGATGATTCTTCATGCGATTACCATTTGAACAAGTACAACTTCACTGCCTCGCGAGATATACCGACGGCGCTAGGTCCATCAGTGAGCGAAAGGGTGCTGTGCCTGGGAGGTCTCCAGGTCGACCTAGTCAGAGACATGCGTGATAGGACGACGGAAATACAGCAAGACTTCCCCGATGCCGTCGACATGATCACCGACAATATCAAAATCTTCAGCAGAAGATACGGCTCGGAAATTATCAGAACGGTCCTCTTGACAATGATGGCCGGCCATGAGAGTTCCGGAACTATGATCAACCAGGAAATAAGACCCCCGATAGACGACGAATACCTCAAGAACTTTATATCTTTTTTCTTGCTGTCCACAATCCAGGCTCATATGTCTCAAGATGGCAGAGAATTGGACCTGAGGAGATATTTCGAGCTCGTGAGGCTCGGTGCGAAAGCTATTCCTCTACCCGTAGAGCCATGCTGGACATCACCGGAGGACTTTGAGTTAATGGAACAGATGCTTATGGTTCTGTATCCGCATGATCCGCGTGTAGTGTCGTCTGATTTGGATTTGGTCAGTAGAATTGATTGTGATTTGATGATGGGGCCGCGGCGGTTTGGAGAGGCAGTTGGAGCTTCTGATGGAAGTAGGCTGTTCATCACAGAAACGGGATATGTTGGGTTTGGACCGCGGTGCATGAGACCCGGGGATGTTGTCTGCGTTCTGTTTGGAGGCGGAACACTATATGTTATACGGCCAACGGCGGCTGCGGATGAGTATCTATTTCTTGGGTCAGCTTATGTACATGGGCTTATGAATGGTGAGGTTATTGATGCTTGGGAAACAGGCAAGCGGACTGGCAACCAGGAGATTCAGGAAAGGCTATTCAAACTCTTGTAAAAGGCAAGCAATTCAGGATACTACAGGGTCTTATGTCTGCTCAAAATTTCATGCATAGATTGTATCATGTCGCCCGAATGCTGCTACAATGAATTGACCAAAGGCAGTCTAACAAGAGCATAGAACTACATCGTGTATCAGCCAGAGCTGCAAGTATACCGAGAGTTCTTGGTTCATTAATAACTTTTCATTATATGATTCTATATAACCCATCCCAATTTATACATTCATCATCATATCGCATTAATTTATTTGAGCTTGAGGACAGCCTTGCCAAAGTTCTTGCCCTGGAGCATTCCAATAAGACCCTCAGCGGCGTTGTCGATACCCTCGGTTACGGAAAGCTTGGCTTTGACACTACCATCAGCGAGCCACTTCTGGAGGTTCTCCTGGTGCTCCTTGTAGTAGGCAGGGCCAAAGGCGGGGTTACCGACGAGGAAACCCTCCATCTTGACCTGCTTGGCGATGATGTTGAGGAGACCCTTGACGCCTTGGCGCTGGTCGGCGGGGGTGTTGTACTCGGAGATCTGAAGATTGTTAGTTCTGTGGTACAGAGCGTGGGTAGACAGTTAACTTACCAGACCGCAGACGGGGATACGGCCACCGACGTTGATGTTGTTGAGGGCAGCCTCGAGGTGATCGCCACCGACGTTCTCGAAATAAATATCGATACCGTTGGGAGCGAGGCGAGGAAGAGCGTCCTTGGGGCTCTCCTTCTTGTAGTTGAAACCAGCATCGAAGCCAAGCTCCTTGGTAATGAAATCAAGCTTGGCATCATCACCAACGGAACCAATAACAGTCAGACCCTCACGCTTGGCAACCTGACCAACGATCTGACCGACGGCACCAGCAGCAGAGCTAACGAAGATAGTCTCGCCCTTCTTGGGCTTACCGATCTGGTGAAGGCCAGACCAGGCGGTGAGACCAGGCATACCCAGAGGGCCGAGGAAAAGACCAAGGTCAAGGTTGTGAGGGTTCTGGACCTTTCTCATGTTGACCTTGGGGAGGGTGTCCTTGTCAACGCGGGCGTATTCGGCGATGGGGAGGAAGGCGGTGATGAGGTCGCCCTCAGAGTAGTCAGGGGTGTCGCTCTTGATGATCTTGCCAAGAGTGCCGTTGACGATGGGGTCGTTGATCTCGAAAGCGGGAGCGTATGACTTGACTGATGTGTCGCGCATCTTTCCGCGGAGATAAGGGTCGAAAGAGGCATATTGAAGCTCGACGACGACACCGCCCTGAGGAGCAGAGTCGATATCAACGGGACGGTCCTCGATGACGAGATGCTCACCGGCCACGGGGAGGCCAGTGGGGATCTTCTTGTAAACGAGGGTCTTGTTCTGTGTCATTTTGGCGGTAGGTGTTGTGTGTGGAATGAGAAGAGTATTGAATGAGATAGAAATGTATGAGATGAGAGTGAAGGGTATATAAGATGAAGATGAAGTTATGATAGATTATGAGAATTGAACGACGTCACTGCAACTTTTATAAGACACGGTGCATCAAGTACCGAAGCCACGTCAAAGTGGCGCTTGCGACATACCGAGGCTCGTTGGAGGCTTGATTTGTAAGGGAGAAAAGCATTGAGATTTTCTTTGACAACTAAAACGTCACAGCGCGAGAGTGGTCCACATACACGGTGATGTTTCCCAAAGCGGTAATGACCTCATGGATGATGCCATGAAGGTTGAAATTGAAGTCACCCAATCTCGTCAGTGAAAGACAGTGATAACTTTAAATAAGGTGTGTTTGTGTGACATGCTGAGGTTGATTGTGTATGTATGACCTAACCAATGTAAGATTCTTATTTCTACTGCATAGAATAGAATAGTAAGTGAGAATAAGACGGAGACGGGAGCGGGGTGCAGACTGTGGATGTTCGGATAATTAACTGAGAATGGACTTGATGCGCTGAACCTCGGCGTCTCCGTTTCTTTTGGTTGGTCGTAGAATCAAACAGTAGAATTCTTTACAGGCTTCTAGCGCTGTCTATCGTTTATGGGCTGAGACTCGAGTTTTGGCATTAACGCCGAGTACTTTCCGGTCAATGCTGTTTTTTTCTTCACCGTTATTACAAAATTGGAGAGACGAAAAGTCAGTCTGAGGCTGCTGAGTAATGACGCAAGAGTCATGATGAATGTCTAACACGCAAACACATGAGTCAACTTATAGTGGCAACATTCTTCGTGGCGCTGAAACTCTACGCAATAATATTCTAACAACCAATCATATACCGTATCAACACTACCAAAGCTGCTCACAGACATCTGTTTTCGTGATGGCTTCAATCGTGCACTTACCCTAAAGCATTCCACGCATCATAGTATAACCGAAGCCCGAAAGCTTATTCTGCCATAATCAGCACATCACCCCGCCAGATACCAACCGCCGCGATAACCCTCCAAACCAAACCACAATGACTCGAAGGTCAACCAGGCACGGTGTGACTGAACCATGCAAGGAAACTACAGGAAGATCCAACCGGCTCTGAGAGACGACGCTGATGAGATCGCCCGCAAGTTCCGCGTGGCCAAGCGGAAGCGCCAGCATGTCAGGATAGCCTGTAATCCCTGCCGAGAGAAGAAACGCGCCGTGAGTCTCGGAGCGACTTGCGATCCCATCTCAGCTAATAGAACGGAAGTGCGATGGTATAGAGCCGGCCTGTGATCAGTGTCAGACACGCAGCTTGACGTGTATCTATCGAGTACCCCCTAAAACGGTTGATTCAGCCATCAAAGTGCAGAAACAGCTCGATACGCTGCAGCACAGTTTTAATCACTACGCGGATATAGTAGAGCAGCTGAAAACCTTGCCCGAGACAGATGCGCTGAAGCTTTTGCAGAGGCTGAGATCGCCGGCGGATGTGAATGGGGCTTTTGCGTCGCTGCAGGGGAGTGTACATACCAGAATACGGCTGTCGAATCACAGAACGGCGCAGGCTATATTGCCGACTACTAATTCAAGGGTAGAGTTTGAGCTCACAGCGTTGCATGGCATTGTCTATCCGACGTTGGTACCGATTGATGTAACGTCTCTGGGTATTTCGCCTTTGGAAAAGCCTGCGCTTCCTGCTGTACAGACGGAAGCTTTGGTGCAGAAGATATCGCCGGCGAGTCCTATTAATCTTTCGTCGGATCGGTTTCGCCCTCTTTGCGATAGTCGACTGCAAGAAGTTGATATCTCGTACTGGACAAAGGTTCCGATCAGCAATGAAACTGCCGCAGCGATGATCTCGCTGTTCCTGGAAACGGACCAGACCATCGTGGGGTTTATCGATGCTGATCTATTCGTGGAGAGTCTTGTGGAGCGGAAACCCAAGTTCTGCTCTACGTTTCTCGTCAGCGCGATATTGTACGTTGCTTGCGTCAGTGAAGCCGATTCTTCGTCAACAAGTGCAATCTGAACTAACTAGGGTGACAGCATGCGTATACAGCTTCAGATTTGAAATCCGTAGCCATCGGTGGTCTTTGCGTCAGGGAAGCTGAGAGGCTTTTTCGCGCTGAAGGATCATCCGACGACATCGTCACCCTCGCGGCCATCAACATCTTCAGCCTGGCGTGTTTCTTCCACGGAAATGATAAGCTAGCCAAGGAACTGCTTGCTGCTGGTCGCCACATGGGAAAGAGACTTGGGTTGTACGGCGTGCCGTTGAATAGCCCGTCATCGCTGGCCTTTCAGGAGTTGCCTGATGACTTGGTCCGTACGACTGCACATGTTGCCTGGAGCACTTATAATTGGTTGACGTAAGTGCTACATCAAATGGTTCTGCCAACATTTTCTGAGAGTTGCAACACAGGATTCATGTTTTGTATTATCACGATGAGAGCATAGCGATACCGCCTGCTCTGCCGATACCTGGAGATGGGCGGCATGACGACCTATGGCCTGAACACCCGCTTCCAGAGTACATGGGCTCCTCTTTCACCAAGCTATGCGAATTCTTCATTGCGATCCAGGAGGTAGCCGTGGTTTACTGTATAGGAGACGGAACTCCTATTGTCGACCGAGTTCCTATCGCTTTTGCAGAAGCAAAGTACCAGAAGATTCTAGCCTGGGCGGATTCTCTTGGCAAAGACATGGCATGGGATCAAAACAGCCAAGAGCATGTCATGCTGTTCCAGTGAGTCCACATCCCCATTTTTGATATTCTACTGACTTGGCGCTTAGTATGTGGTTCCACTGCGCGGTCCTCGACATCTTCCGCCCCTTCGCCCAAGGCCACCAGGGCTACAACCTCCAATCTTTCTCCTCCCCCGACAGCACCCCCAAAACCATCTTCTACGCCTCCCTGAACCAACTAAAACGCCTGGCCCTCCTGTACCGAACTCAGCAGATGCCCAGCAGCTACATGCCCTACATCAACATATCCCTGATACACATCGCCAACACCATCTGCAAAGAGACCAAAGACCCCACTGCAAAATTCTACTTTCTCCTGTGCATACGCTACTGGCAGCACCTATACATAGGATATCCCATCTTTGGAGAAATAGCGCAGGCGTACTTGACCATGGCGATAAACAACGGGCTGATAACGAACAGAGAGGCCAAGATGCTTATGGCGGAGGTTAAAGGACAGGGGAGACACCATGGGCTGGGAGATGCGGGGATCTCGACGAGTTTGATTGTTGATTTTGATCTGGCCATGACGAACAGGGGTGAGGCGGATGTTCGGGCTGTTGCACAGAGGTTTGAGGAGGTGGTGTTGTTTGATGAGTTTGCGGTGTATAAGAAGGAGGATTAGAGGTGCATCTGGTTTAAAGCGGAGTTATTATACCCTGGCATAGCTTGTTTTTTTTTTTTTTTTTTTTATTTTTTTGTCAAATAGCATCATGGCTATGGAGCTGGATAGATGAGAAGAGAAATGACGCCGGATCAGTGGTACAGAAGGAAAGGCCTCTGTTGGAGAAGACTAGGAGCTTACACGGCGACTTGAATGTAGTCAGACAGTCGAAGACTCTGTAAGAGCCACAGCTTTCTATTTTGCCGGTGGCCAGAATAATCGATTCAGCGGCAACATGTGTAGTGTCGAACTTGGTTATTTGGACACGCTTGCCAATGAGAACAACCAGCCACATATGTAGCGATATGACGCAGTCCTGCGCAGCCGTAGGGGGTAGGTATCAGAAAGAACAAGGCTTTTATCTCAAGTTCCAAGAAAAATTTGGATAGGTTCAAGATGAATCAGATTTCACCCAAAACAACAGTCCTCCTGATCATTTTACCGGTGGTTCAGACTTGGGCTGTGCTCTGGTGTCTCGACAAGGGGACGATAGTTGACTCAGAGAGCCTTGGTGAAAAGATTGACAAGTTATCACTCGAGTAGCATGACTTCCGATGCCCGGATACTGATTCAAATGACACCAAGAGGCTCATTGGGTGCTCGAAAGCTGGACGGTATATTCGTTTGATGATTGAGGAGGCCACTACGAAGTTACGAGTCCACTATTTGGAAATAGCTAAACGGCTTCCCATCATTGTGTGTCTAATACGATGATTTCAGCGCCGGCCCATCGCCAGCGTCCACTTCAGTCAGTGGTCGGGTAACTATGACGATACTCAGTTCCGCGCCGTAGTCTCGCGCTCCGGAATCGGATCTGGGGTCTCCCGAATTAAGGTTGACGCCCCATCTATCCCTTCTACCGACGATTGCCGATATCTCCAAACTCCCTGCATGCTAATATCCACCTCCAAAGTTAATAAATACACCGTCCATACTGCAAAGATCAGTACTGAACTTTGAAGCGCAGTAAGCCGATATGAACCAAAGTATCATCCAAAAAGGAGTTCAGTTGCATAAGACATCCCTGACGTCGGCGTCGCCTAGCTCTACTCTCCAACTTCTCCAAATCAGTGACGACTGTCCATTAAGAAGTTTAAAGTTCAGACTACCGTACAGCACAGCTGCACCGTGTTACAGTGCTGTACCTCGTAAATTAGTCTTCGCCACCTGACAGGTTAGTATGGAGTAGCTCCCGCAGATCCAGACGTCAGGATAGGCAAAATTTGACCATCTTATGACTTAACAGACGGTAATCCAGAACCTTGATTTCGGAATCTTATCTGAAATACCCACTTTGATGCGATTATGAGCTGTGGATATAGGAATTGAGACTATTGATGGACTAATAATGAAATACGCGCAGTGGAGATGGGGAAGCGCTTAGACTAACGGGTTTGCTGAGGTCGATATCCACAGGGAATCATGGGTATTCATCCAGTCTTTTGCGGGGAATGTGATGGCCAAGCTTTTTCGTCGAAGAAATGGTTGGGGGTGATTGCCTGGTCTGATGATGAGTTGAGTCACCCCAAGTCTGAGCGTCGGTTAAGAAGTCATGAGAGTATGCCGGAGCCCAGTAGAATACTTATCAACTTTTATAATTCTTACGAATCTCAGAATCTTTGACTAATTAAACGTTGCCCTCAGTTGCACTCTGTAGCTTGCAGGAAGCAGCGGGAAACATCGGCTGTTATTGGGATCAAGGGGAATCATGGGGCATGGAGCTGGAGTCATGGTTTGAAGATATGATAATAGATTTATTCTTCAACCTTTAATGCATGAATATGTTTCTCTACGCTCTAAATCCAATGCTATACAATGCAAAATGCTAAAGAAAAATAACGCTGCCGCTTAAGTGGAATTCGAGTTATCAGCACAAGAGAAAGCAGCAGAGCCACCTGAAGCCTTGTAAGAGTCGATAATGCCAACAATAGATCCATAAGTACCACCGATCATGAGGAAAGTACCTGAGAGAATAACAAAGATGCTGAAAGCAACCATCAGGTACCACTTCATGTTGGGATCACGCTTGCCCTTGGCCCAGTTGTCATACAACCACATGAAGCCGTACAGCTGGAACGACATGAGCGTGCCGAGCAGGGCACCAACGAGGGAGACGAGGCCACCAAAGACAGGAATACCAGAGGCGATCAGGTAGGCGATGACGGTGGTGATGACGGTGCAGGCGAGCCAAGTTCCCCAGTGGATAGCGCTGTTGGAGGAGAGATGCTTTGTTCCGCGGAGGAGGCGGACGAAGACGTATTTGGCGGCGAAGTGAATGACGAGGACGGTCGTCGCGAGAAGGCCGGGGAGGGAGATGCCGTAGGCGACGCGCTTGATGAGATGGCCAGCAGAACCGAGGGCTGGCGAGGCGACGTAAGAACCGCAGTAGAGGTAGACGACGCAGCCGATGACGATGTAGGTGATGGTGACACCAGCTTGGCAGATGAGGAGGGATCGAGTGTAATGCTCAGGGCGCTTCATCTCAGCAGCGATGGCACTTTGAAAGTCAGCTTGTTGAATCACATGTAAAAGTCAAAGTGAGCTTACAAGAATCCAGGTGTTCCAGCATAAGCAAAGATGAGAGATGAAATGGAAGAAATGGCCTCAGTGAAGCTGGGGTTTCCAATGACCTTCCAATCAGACTTCCAGTGACCCTCCTGAGGAGCAGCCGCAGGACGATCCTGAACACCAACTGCAATGGTGACAGTGAAAATGGCAGTCATGATGCAAACGAGGCCAACCCAGGCGAGCATGCTGATGCGGCCAAGGGTGCGAACACTGGCCAGCAGGAATCCGCAGATAGCAGCAACAGCGACGAAGACAGCCGTGCAAGTTCCGTGAAGAGAGACGGCGTTGAGACCGATTGAGAGACCGAGCATACCAGAGCCGGCAACGAAGATCCAGACTGAGCCGTTAGTTGATGTGGTGATGAGATATGAGGGAAGTACATACACAGGCAGAAAGCAATACCGAAGATCTCGCGTCCGACTCGGCCGAAGATCAGAAAGCCTGCATCGTCGATACCGTAGATTTGAGGATGGTTGCGCTTAAAGACACCGATCATGTAGTCGGACCAGGTTGTGATGATGGCGATGACGATGAGGCAGATGATGCCGGGGAGGATACCGAGGACGTCGAAGACAGCTGGGATGGACAGAACGCCGAGACCGACCTGGGTCTTCATCATGAGAGCAACTGTGCCAATCCAGCCGACCTAGAGATGTTAGCTGAGTTGAAGATGTTGAAGGCATTGTGCATGGCGTACAGCGCGGTAGTTGGGACCTTCATCCGTGATATCACCAAAGACATCATCGTGAACTTGGGCTTCACCGGCGATGGAAGGGGTGTTGTTCAAAGCTGGGTGGTCATTGTCGTATTCGCGCTTGAGGTCCTTCTCAGCAGGACTAGAGTATTGCGACATGTTGAAGGAGCAAGGCGAGTTGACCAACAAACAACTAAAAGGCTCGAAGAGAGGTGAAGAAGGGAGAGAGAGTGGAATGTGGAGGAGATGAAGCAAGAAAGTCTGGGGATTGTGGACACAACTTATACAAAGCTTCCCCCCAAGCTCAACAAGTCGAAGTCGATCCTATACGGCAGGTCTGTACTGTAGAGTTGGTCTTTGCCCCCCTAGTCGATCCCTGTGGTGATTTACCCAAGACAGGTTAGTTCGGTGATACGCTGAAGGAAAAACCTGGCAGGCAACTCGGTGTTGGCGAGGCTTGTCTGGGTGTGTGGAGTACTGTAAGTCCCCTCAGACACTGTCTCCGTCTCTGGAGTGCTTGCGCCTCTTGGCTACTCCATGTCCCCATGGGGTTCCCCGTACGAGCCCAAAGTTCGCGGAGAAAGAGGGTCTCAGTACGATTGACGAGCCAGCGCAGAATTGGCATTGTCTAGACTCTGCGTATAGAGTTATCATCACGTAAAAGAAAACAAGGCACTTTCGCCCAAGTCCAGGCTATGACGTTGAAAAGTTCCACTGGGAATAGCGAGTCAGCGGGTACCTCGCTACCCATAATTCCCAGCGGCAGAGCCTCATTGGCTGAGGTGTCAGTTTTCATTACCCCATTGCTCCGCAGTCGGGAGCTGGTCCGGTCTCCAAAATATCCACAACCCCAATTTTCCAGCTTCCCTCAGAGCATCAGACACGAGAGCTTCAGTGTTTATTGTGGAATTCGTTACCAATATCACCCTCTCAGCGGAGCACGGGGAACGGCCGAGTCCACTCCGAGGCCCCTTGATTAAATATCAGTGCGTTTATCATAAAATGGCCTGCTTTCCCAGGTGGTCTCATCTCTCTCTCTCTCTTCACAGTCGCAGTTGATGCAAATTGGCAGAGGAAGTTGTTTGTTTGCAAAGGAAAAGGAAAAGGAAAAACAAGGCTGACGTCGGTCGGTGCAGCCGAGACAGGCAAATTTTCTACGGCATTACTCCTCGGCACCCGGAAATAATAAACGCCATCAAAACAGGCGCGTCTCCAAATTTTACCTCTATGCAGTATCCTTCTGGAACAATTCGCGCAGGCATCAGGGATGGCAGTGGTTGGCTGCGAACGATTGGGGGGCGCCGCAGATCACCGACCATTCTGGGCCCTAAAACCCCAGGATCACCCTGTAAAGGAACAGTTAGGGGTTAGCTTGAACCGATGCTATCCCATCGGGAAAGCCTCCGCGCTCTGTTGATGGACTGACTCTACCAGCGAGGCATTTTCCCATCTGTCTGCTAATCTGGTCAGTGTATTTGGCATGAAACGTTGATAAGCGGAAATCATCGGTACGGTAGATGAAACAACGCAGTCAACGTATTTTGGTGGAATCTCCAATTTTGCTGCACTGATGCTCAGGCAGTCAGTGACCTCTGCCCAGCGGAACCGTTTCCGATAAACCGTAACGGCAACTCCGTAACCAACGGATGATGACCTGCCGCAGCATCTCGCATATCTTGTTGTCGCCGTGCTCTGTATGGTAATCTCGGAAGACGACTGCAGGGTCCGGCCTAGCTCCCGATGTCAAGGTTGCGTGATGTCTATATCGCCTCTGAGCAATTCTTTATGTAAATGTGGTCTCACCACCATATTCCAAACGGAATGTTTTCTGCTTCTAGAAGCTGAGCGGACAAAATGCTGATTGTCAGTTCAACTGGTGATCTACACAAACGGGTGATTATCATGAGGTTGGTCCGTTCGCGGCAGCGGTACCGAGATAATGGTTGGTGCCCAATATTGTCTCCTTGGCACATATGAAGCTTTCTTGGCGATATCCCACGTTGTTATCAACAGCACTTTGTAATGCAATGTTTTGAAAAGGTGTTGGGTTAAGGGGCTGATGATGGCCATAGCTTGGGGGAATCGCTCACGTAATGGATATCATGTTCGTACATGAACTGTGCGGTGCGGAAGGGGGCGAAGCTGGTGGAGCTGGGCATGAGCTGAGGTATTTGCGTGATGGCAGATTTCGATAAGCTTGGATTTGTCCGTTGAGTCCGAGCTGCCTTTTGGGAAGAGGAGGTTTGTGATGGTATGTGTAGATAGCTAGCGGAAAGTCTCAAACATGATGAGTTTGATGCAGTGCCGAATCAGTTCCAGTTCGTACCGCAGCCAAGTTGCGATACTGATCGAGGGTTTTTAGACAGAAATTTCAACTTCTTTCATAATAAAGAGACCTAATAACTATTTATCAATATTCTACTCTTGCGGTTTGTTTCGGCTCATTATCATGACACATTCATTAAATCTACCCAATACTCCATTCCTAATTAATCTAGGGCTCAAGGCATTACCACATTGCCCTCTAAGCGCTACCCTAGAGGTCTGGACCAAGTCAATCGAAAAGGGCAAGTAATATGCATTTGCCAAGCCGGCTGAGGAATCATGCCAATGCTGGAATCTGCCATCCATGAAAGTGCCAAGTGATAGATCCTGGGGTGTTTATCAGACCCTTTCTCCGCTCCCCGCACATGTCAATCTCCAGTTTCTTAGCATTCGCCAAGTTATCCACTTGCCTTTCTGTTGCCTGTGGGGTTTGCAACATCCTCGTTTGCTTGACATGGAATCCGAATAGGTAAACTACCGCGGTGACATGATACCCACGTCCGGGCTAGAGAAGCAACAGAGTAACAATATTTGTGATTTGTGAACTGAACTAGGCTAAGTGGTTATTTTATTCAATTTCGCTTCCTGCCTGGATCATGTCTTTGAAGCTACTGATTGCTTGAACACTCAAAGAGCAGCTCATAATTACTAACTTTATCCCAAGAAGACAATGCAATTGCAGCCCAATGCCAGCTGATAAATTATAAGCCCTAGATATCTAGTAGATATCACATAAACGTCCGTGTCAAAGTCATGGTTAGCATCGGGCCTTGAATATCCGATGCAGGCAGCCATAGAGCCTCAATAGATACCGAGGCATCTCTTTGTTCCAAGTGCATGACAGTTAAGTATGACAGACTGTTGCACCGAATGCTCTACGGATCTGACAAAATCCTGGAGACTTTCACCAAACTTTTTCTCTGCTTTCGCACGTGTCAGATCCCCAGTTTCTTACTAACATGGCTTCCCTGGTTGAAATAATCATAGCCCAATGATGACCAAAGTAATAGGTAGAGAGTAAGATCTAGGCGTAACCTGGGAGTACTTCATTGTGCCGCCAAGGACAAGCATGTACAATTTTGGTTAATATCATTGCCACTGAGGTCGTTGTTATCCGGTTAAGTCGGAGCTCAGCATGTTAGCCGTAATGGCAAGGTCAACTTCAATCCCAATCCAAGCTGTTGCCTATCTAAGGAGCCTATGATTTCTTCATGGTGTCTTATTATAACCACTTATTATCCCAATTTCTGACAGATCGTAATGCAACTATTGGCTAGAAAATGTAACCGAATCAATCCAGGCTTCAGAGCCTGATATGCACATAAATCCAATATTAAGTGCCAAACCACCCTGATCGATCTGGGCTTGAGTATACGTACATGTGTACGATATCTCCTGCCACTGATTGATCGTACCCGGCTGTGTTGTCGTCGCCATAACGGCGAGGGTTTGCCGCCCAGCGAACAACCCTGAATTGCCATAAGCACAACCCAGCACCGCGACGATGCATCCAGGTCCAGGGCGGACCCACGCGGAAGCTGAATATCCAACCCCTGCTTGAGCAGGCGACGAAAGTGATTGAGAGATGTAGTTTGTCGAACCGCCGGCGGTGGAGAAGCTCATGCGTGCAGAGCCTCTGCCATCGTGCTTGATGTTGTTGTCGAGGGATTGCGAAACGAGGTTGGGCTGGGTGACAGACCAGGGCTCTGTAGTATCGTCGAATCCAAGATTTAAGAGCGTGGGAGGACCAGCTGCTTCCGTCGTAGTCGTGGTCTTGGCTCCAGAAGTTGTTGTACTTTCGGTGGTGGCAGAGATTAGCCCTGTAGCTGAGATAGATGCTGTAGCAGTGGATTCTTGTGACGAGGTTGCTATCTCGGCGCTACTCTCGATAGTAGTACCCTCGGAAGTCTCCGTGCTGCTCTCGCCGATAGAAGAACTTAGTTCTGCTACCGAAGTAGTTGAAGGGGCAGTAGTCGTGACGTCTTCTGTTGCAGTGGTTGGTTCCATGCTGCTCTCGATAATAGAAGATGTCAGGGCTATACTTGAGGAGGTTCCCACTAAAGTGACAGGAGAAGTAGTAGTAGTAGTGTATTTTGACACAGTTGACGTTTCACTGGAGCTCTCAGACTGGTCGTAGGTAAAGATCAAGTAATCAGTAGAGGAAAAATCGGTCGTTGAGAGGCCAGCCTTAGTAGTACTTGTTGCCGTGATGGAAGGAGACGCGATTTCCACCGTAGTCAAGATATCAGTCGGCCTGGGTCTCGGTTTACATGGACCGGCTTCAGACCCTGCCAGTAAGAGCGCTGCTATATAAGCAGTCGTGATAGTCCTGGTAAGCATTTTCGACAGTAAAGACCACGACAACAGTACTGAGCTGTTCAATGGCAGGAGATAGCAATAAACAAAAGAACAAAAACATAAAAGGCATAAAGCGGAAATAACTCCTTTTTATCATTTACAATAAGCAAAGTAAGCATACTTGTTTAAAGAGCATTCAGGTCAGATCATATTGATATTTTACTCCACAGGTGCTAAACTATTGGCAATAGTGTTAGCTTGGCGATAATAATAGCACTTTAGAAATTAAATACAAGGGGAAATTCAGCTGCAAATTTAAAGTTAATAATTCTTTATTCAAAAAGTTAAAGTATTAATATAAAAATCCTATTAAAATATTGTAGTTTTTATATATTAGTTATATATTATTAGGAGGGTAAGGCTAAAATCTAAGGGCTTCTAAACAGCTACTAGACATGCGCCGTATACTGAGGCTGTGTCTGACCGTGACCTTGGTGAGGGCCTGATGATTGAGAAGGGCTTGCCAGCGTGCCAAGTTGAGGCGTGGGCATGACTCTTGTCTCTGTGATCAAGGCATTGGAAGTCGATGGCTGAGAGGGGCTTCTTAGGGTATTTCTGTTTGAGGCTGGTGAGTGGTGCTGGTTGAGAGTCTCCTTTTGATCCTGCACCCGAGGTGGGTAGTGGCGGCGGCTGTAGTATACTGTGAAGAGGATGACTCTGACGTGGTTTGTGATGTAGTCTGTGACGTGGGCTGTGATGCAGACGTATAAACCGTTGACAGTGATGTTGACTCTAGCGTAGCATCCGATGTAGTCTCTGATGTAACCTCCAATGAGGCGGTAGATAGTGTTAATGTTGTAGTTAATGAGGTCGAATCTGCCGAGGCTGCAGATGATGTCGTAGTTTGTGCATCTTCAGACGAGGTAGTTGGTTCAATCGAAGACGTTGTGGCTGCAGGTGGTGCCTTTGCAGCAAAATCGTATCCAGTGTATGGGATAGTTGAAGTATACGAGGAAACTAAACCACAGTCGCCTGAGGATGCATCGTATACTATAGCAACACAATCATCGTTATTATCGCATCTGTCGATACACGATGTCAAGGTATCTTGTGCCTGATAGGCAGCAAGAAAGTTCTGACCAACTGTGATAGTGTCGCATTGAACATTGTATGTATTTGTAGAGCCGGTGTACGCGCCACCCAATTGACTGCAGGTTGGCGATCCTACAGCCGCTACTACCTGTGAGTAGAGAATGAGGACGAGGGACGAAAGGACCCAGGGCTTTTGGTGTAGATCCATCTTGAAAGACGCAGCAATGATTCATGCCGAGTTTAGAAGAAAGCTGAGAAGAGTCAGTTGAGTTACTTTTAAAGTCTCGGGCCCTGGGGAATATCTACCTACCAGTATACGCTCGTACTCTGAGATGTTAATTTTACAATACCCGTAATCAGCCAGCAATGCTAGGGGTCGGCGGTGTGGCTGTCAAAGCAGGTCAGTTTAACTGTGTCTGGGCTCAAAGATATTCTTCAGTCAGCCACGAAAAGACGACAAATATAACACTCGGATCTTGGCATTATTTCCGCTGACTGGCAGCCAATGAATATACTACAAGACCGACCGAGCCGAATCCATAGCATCTGGCCAGCATCGATAGTCAGGCGCTATGGCTTCTCTTTAGACGCTATCGTTTAACCCCTGGCACTAACTCCATTTGAATGCCTCCTTAGCCTGAGATGGCTGGCTAACGTTGCGCTAAGCCTTTGTTGTTGGCGCGCAAGGTAAATCGTAATCAAACTCTGATGAACTTGAAGATAATATACACAGATACTCAGTCTCTTGGCACCTTTGGTCTCCTGGCAAGTGAGGGCATTCAGAGCACTATCAAGATATGCTTGCTTTGTTTTTACATCACTATATGTCAATCAGCCACAAGATCACGGCCTCTCGTATGTTCACGTGCACATAAAAATCAAGACAACCAGTATCCGCATGCTACTGGGACCCCTAACTCGACATAATCTGCCAGAATTGGCATATTCCAACCGCGTCGTTCATGTCAGTCGGAAGAGACATTACATTCAACGGAGTCCATCAACTTCATATGCTCTAGAGCGTCGGAATAAGAAGCATAATTGCAGGTTCCATCTCCAGTACTTGTTTTTTTGCACATTAAAGAGAAACGCTCCCAAATCAAACTCCATGTGGCCGTATCAAAGGCTGTTGTTCGACAAGTTGAATCTCTCCCTGTGCAGGCTGTCCAAGAGTGATGATCTCCCTGATACTCTCTGCCGCATAACGCTTTGGCTGCTTTCCATCTGTGACACCTCCACCAAGCTGGCAAGATGATTGAAAGCTTGTGACAAAGAAGAACAACAATATCAAGAGGCTGAGAGCAGGCAGAATGATGAAAAGGAGGACATAGTGATTTCCACCTAGCCGCTTTACATCAATAGTAGCATTTGCCTTGCCTCCTTTTCCTTCAACTGCATTGGCTACAACAGCGTCATCAAGAAGATGCATTGTAGACACGGCGATGGCAGAAATAACACCCAGGGTATCTTCTAGCCCATTGCGACTGTTGTTAAAGGCGTACGGGGGTTTCCGGTCTGTACCAGCGATCCGCTTGACGCTGGTAAATTATCCATCGAGACCATAACCTTCCATGACCATTTTATACGCTGAAGTCCCAACTGCAGCGAAGTGAAGGTTGCTGACGGTTTTCTTTGTAGGTGTGCATGACGGACCTCCCTTCAAGAGGCGACTGTAGGCTGCACTGGTGTAGTTGCTGGTGGCTGAAGCGGCCTGCAGATCGAGAGTGACAAGTCGATACTCGAAAGAGTCTTGGGGATTGTAGTCACAAGTAACCACATAGGTTTCTGATCCTCTTGTCCCCGCCTCTTTATCAGGGTCGTTAATGGTACGAGCCAAGTCTTGAGAAAAGCGAGTTTCGCCCTTCGGGTCATTGATAGCACTGAAAAGGGCGGATGAGAGTCCGACAGCACCGGACGGGACAGAACGAACCCACAGGTAGTTGGCCATAGCGCTGCTTACGGAGAGGTTTCTGGCAAATCCTACCGATCGAGAAGCGCCTTTCAACAGCCCATCCCCGGTCAAGAGTAGTTCGCTGTCATTACCAGGGACTCGCTCCAGTTTGCCCCCTCCTTTATGACAAGTAACTGGATTTTTGGTCATGACAGGAACACATTGATTTGTGCTTTTTAAGAATTTCCCATGTTGCTTGTTCAGCTTTTTGAATGCTGTTCCGAGGAATCGATTTGTTGGTGCGCCCATTGCCGTACAATGGATTGCTACTCCTGCCTCAACATATGCAAACTCTTCTGGGTTTTGATTATTGATATTGGATACGTGTGCCAGAACGCGTGAAGATGGGCAGTCCTTCAGCCAAGAAGAGAAAAAGCCTGTGTCATTCGATGTCCTCCACCCAAAGGCGCCTTGAACGGTACGGTTTTTCATGACTCCCGCGCACGCGCTGGAGGTTCCGTTGTCGGTAAATGGATAGGCCGCACCTGGCACCAGAGGCTCATAGTTGATGATCTGAATACCAGCCGTTGGAGTGAAGGTAGTAACCAGGGCAGTTGTCAACAGGCCACTGAGTAGATATATCAAAAAGATATGCCGGGTGTGCCATGTCTCTGCAGGGCCTTCAATTCTAAGCACCGCTCGCCACTTTCGATCTAGTAGGCGCCTTTGAACGAGCTGTTCAGCTTCTGATGCGCTACTGATGCTTCGCAGCGGTGCTTCGAGGTGTCGCATAAAACCGTGCTGAATCCGGCTTTTCACAACTGAGGTGAACAAGGTAGCGATGGCTGTGATGGCTGCTACAATGAATGACGGCGTTGTTCTAGCAATGATAGGTGAAGCAAGAGTGACCCAGATCATAACAGGGATTAATGAGACAAGGCATGTAATCACGAGCAGGTCATAAGCGACCTGAGATGCTGGAGGAGCCATGATACAGGAGTTTGATGTATCTGTATATTAAAGAAACAGTAGCTGATGTAAAGTCCAGTATTTATAGAACCCCCGAGATTCCAAAGTGCGAGGTGCCTGGGAAATAGTGGTATGGAGCTGAGAAACCAGTGTATCCAGCGTGAAACTTAGGACCGCTCTCTCAGTCTCAGGCGGCTGCACTTTGATGCAGCCACAACTTGTAGCTTCGTTTTCCGCGTCAAAAGGACCAATCTTGATTCCCGTTTCCTCATGTTTGCATCCAACTTGACTTATTTTTAGAAAGGGAAGGCAGAATGTGAGCTCCGCCTCAATGCGCTGATTGAATCAATTCGAGTGTCCATTCCCCTATTACCCTTACTCTTCTGTGCAACCTCAATCAGGCTCTCAACCTGACTCTTTCATTCGCTGTTCGCCAAATGTCTCGAGCCGGGGTAGGCGTTTATATTGTCGTGTCAAATGCACCGGCATGCAGGCGTTAACTAATTGAATTACCGGTGTAATATCTCTATGCATGGCGCCGGTGGGCGATGAAGCTCCAGGGATAGCATATTAAGGGTGGCGGCTCAAGAGAAGAAGGTAGCATACGTTTGGGTTGCAACAAGCTTCGGTTTAGGCTGATTTCTGTTGCTTTCTTTACTCACTTCAATCTACTTCAGATGTCGATCTGTGACTTCAAAATGATACGTCTGGGTTGGCTTTATGGTTTTTTGCTTGTTTGCTAAGCTTGGTTGCTTCAACTTCTCACATTTCCCACGAGCAAAGCACCCAAGATCTCAACAATACAGACCCTGAAGAAATCGACCTCTTTGTTCAAGAGTGGACTAGACCAGGCATGATCAAACGACTTGAGTTCGCTCTATTGGCACCCCAACTTCCGACTTCGGACCTCCCTCTCGGCCGTCGCCAAGGTCAACTCGTCAAATGCTTTGGCTGGGGAGCTTATTGCAATGCTGATGCGACATGCTGTAATCCTTCTGTCGGGAAGTCATTTGTGAGTTGTGGTCAAATTATCCTGACCGTTGCAGATGTCGTCAGTGCTGCGATCCAGACCAGAAGTGCGACAATGAGGCCCAAACATGTATCAACCCTACGAGAGGCGGCCTTTTCACATTCAATTTATACTCAGCTGACACTACCCTGAGCAACTGTGGCCGAGACAACGACTTCATGGGCGACTGAAACCGACACCGACACCGTTACGACAGATGGTATAACTACCATGAAAACAGCGTCGACCAAAAAGACCACCGTATTTGTGACGGTATCCCGAGGACCTACAGATGGTGAAGCTACCAAGGCAGCAGCAAGCTCTTCAGATACAAAATCAGGCTCCGGCGTTGGTCCATCCAAAGGCACCATTATCGGTGCAGTCGTTGGTGGCGGCAAATCAGACACAGACACAGCCAGGCCAGGTTTATGCAGCGAGTCACAGCGAAGCACCTAAAGGCACAGAAGCCACCGCTTTTAACGCCCGCAACCCCTACACCACTCGCAACGGCTGAGGCACGCGATAATTGGACCTCAAGCCCCCAGCCAGGATGTCAGAAGCAAATATTCCCAGCCGCCTGCATATGCGTCTCCCCCACCCAAGTTGGCAGACACTCAGTTTGCTATGAGATGCATGCGTCGCCGCAGCGGTCGCCCCAGGAGCTGTACATCCCCAGTACATAAGTGGTTTGGGATTGCCTGAAATGAGAGATCAGCGGAGGGATTAGTTGATGTGCAGAGCGAGGTGGCAAGGGTGCACTGAAATTCAGCTTGGGAGAGAAGCGTGAGGCTGAAATGTTTCGGTGTAATTGGCGCTACAGTGAAGGGGTCGATGCGGGCTGGTAAGACAAGGATCTGGATGAGAGCCTGATTTTCCATTTGGAGAAAGCTGCAGTCATTGTTTGATGAGAGGGCTCTGGCATTGTTGTGTCTACTACGTCACCGAGGAATTGTCTGTTATGCTTAAGCTACTTAGAATATGCTTACTTTTTTGTTAGTCGCCTCAATTGATCTTAGATGGTTCTTATTGAAAAGAGTAACAACGACATAAATTACGCCACGTTCTATGGCTGGAGCAGTCCACTGAAGCATTTAAAAGGCAGGGTAATTACGCACTCACGACTGGGTAACATGCTCCCCACCAATTTGCAGATTTACCAAACGCTCTCATCTCAGATTTAGATTTAGAATTCTTGAGATGATTTGGGAGCAGCTATTCTATATGATGATCTTCTTTGGCTCGGCTGTTTTATTCTTTGATGATGAAATGGAAGAAATCTAAGCTGAGAACATATATATGGTGCTGATATTGACTGAGGGCACTGTCGAGGTTTTCCTTTGCTTCCTTGTGAGAGTTGGGATTATCGAGAATCTCTTGGAAGAGCATGGCAAAAATATTGAGCCCAGTCACATCGAATTCCGCATTTGGACAACCCGAGATCATTTGGCCATCAGATATCAAGATAAGAAACGATGGACCTTGGATACCGATGTGCTGTGCCGTTCACTCGGCTGTTACAGTCACAGAGCTCACACCGAGGTATGAAGTGAGCTTTGAAACCTAACCAACTCAGTTTTGTGGAAGCATTTATAAAATGGGAGTTGTTATGATATGGTGAAATATCTGACTTGGTTGTGCAGGCCGTAAGCAGGAGATTCGATTGCGAGGATCCGTGTGCTTGGATTGGGCCCGATTTGCACCTCTCGAACAGGAAGGCCATAAATCTTACTAGCAAAATGCCCTGCTCTCAATTCTCTGCTTCTTTTGACTTTGGTCTAACAAATTGGGTGCTGATACCCCACCAAAACACGGTTGGCAAGCATCTCCGCCCACGTCGTGGAGACTTACCTATTTTAACGGGACCATCATCTCGAGACTGATAGAGAACAACGCGGGGTATACCGATTGGTAAAGGAATTATAAAAGAAAGAAACATATAATAGACCAGAATAATCAAGAGTTTATCATCAAAACATTCATCATATCACTGACTCACTTCATCAAGTGTCACTTTGTCTTGCATCTATCATCACAATGGCCCCCCAAGAACTCACAGGCATCCTAGTCGCCCTCATAACACCCTTCAAACCAGACGGCACTGTCGATCTCCCCGCCCTCGACGCCCATATCCAGCGTCAAATCTCGGCCGGCGTGCACGGCCTCGTCCCCGGCGGCAGCACCGGTGAATTCACAGCCCTCACCCTGCAAGAGCGCAAAGATGTTCTCGACCAATGCATCAAGTCAGCTGCTGGTCGCGTCCCTGTCGTCGCTGGCATCGGCGACCTCACCACCTCTGGAGTTGTAGAACTCGCTAAGCACGCTGCTGAGGTTGGTGCTGCTGCTACCATGATTGTGCCGCCGTTCTATGATGCGCCCAATCTGAAGCAGTTGAGGGAGATGTTTAGTGAGATTTACAAGGAGAGTGGATTGCCGATTATGTACTACAACATTCCCAGCGCGAGCGGTGTTAGCTTGTCACCCGCTGAAATCGCTGGTCTTTCAGATGTTGGTGTCAAGTATCTCAAGGACACTTCTGGAAATGCCCCCGCTCTCACAGATCTTCTCTTCCATCATCACAACGATATCACCGCCCTCAACGGCTGGGATACCCTGACCTTCTACGGTCTCTGCGCTGGTGCCAAGGGCTCGGTCTGGGGAACCACCAATGTCCTTCCTGAGCTTTCAGTGCAGCTTTGGAACGCCATCGCTGTTGATGGAGACCTGAAGAAGGGAAGAGAGCTTTGGTCCAAGATCTTTCCTGTCTGCAAGTTTTTGGAGGCGCATCATTATGGCGCTGGTATCAAGACTGGTATGGAGTTGCAGGGCTGGAAGACGGGAGGGCTGCGAAAGCCATTTGCTCTGTTGGAGGATGATGAGAGGGCTGAGCTTGCGCAGCTTCTGAAGGATGCTGGTGTCAAGTTGGCCTAAAACGGACCCTTGTTTTGCATTACGGAGTTTAATGATTAAAATTGAAAAATAGACTGAATTATTCTATGGATCTCAAGAGGGGATATTTCGCGATAAGTGAAAGTGCGTTGTTGAAAAGCAGATGCTGTATACTATACCAGACTCTCCTGCACAAGACTCTGCCAACTCGTAGTCCAATCACTAGACTGCTTCCTCCTCTCCCAAATCAACGGCAATACAACCCCCGCAGGCTTATTCGTAAAGTAAACACCCTTATCATCCGTAACCCCCAGACACTTCAACGCTCGCTCCTGCAAATCCGGGCTCACAGCTTCACAAGCCGCCACAAAAGCAGGCCAAGCCAAGCTCGTAGCAAAATCCTGATCATCTATCAACTCGCTCAAACACGGCTCAAGATACTCGAGTGTCTTTCGCACCAGGTCTTGCAAGATCATGGCGTTCATGTCGTAGACTCTTCGGTAGAAGTAGATCACTAGTGCTTGGTGGATTGCCAGTGTCATGGAGCGGACTTGAGGATGGCGGACGAGGTCTTCGTCACCTGTGGGCATTTTGACGGGTCCAGCGGGATCGAGGGTTGAGGGCCACGCCCAGATCCTGTTTTCGAGGGTTTTGGTGTGTTTGGAAAGAGCTTCTGATATAGAGGGGTTGCAGCGTGCAACAGTCTCAAGACGGTTCTTCTCGTTAGACAACGAGACTGTTTGTGACAAGAGCGTCATAAGAGACTCGGGTATTCCATAGATAACCGGATAGAGAGTTTGGGTCCAGCGTCCTTGAACTTCAAGATGGATGTCGTTGTATCCAAGCTCATCGGTCTTTTCTTGAGCGGGATCAAGACCCATGTTCAGACCCTCTTCTGTAATGCGGAATGTTCGGAATTGCTCACGAACTTGGACCTCTGAAGAGCTTTCGGGCAGAGGTTCACTCCAGAGTGATATGCTCTCTGCGATTACACGGAGATGAGTGTACATGTGGTGCAGAAGACGGGATTTGAAGGGATTCTGGGCTTGGTTTGCGAGACCGCGAAGACGGATGAGACGTTCTGCATCGAGGAGGAAGATGCGGAATGCTCGAGCTCCGTTGTGTAACTAAGCCTGTTAGTCCTTCCTTGTAACTGAGAGACAATAGTCTTACTGAGGTCATCGCCATAGCTAGAATAGCCATCAGAAGCTCCTTGTAACTCGCCTGTTTCGGCCCAAACATCTCATGCTGCAAAGCTTGCCGAAGATGATTCTGCGCTCGATCATGATTTTTTAACCCAATTTCTTTCCAATCTGCTGATGAAGAACTCGGCGCCTTTGACATGTGAAGTTGCAGTGCACTATGAGCAAGCAGAGTATAAAATATCGAAGAGCGGGTATGAGAAGCCTCATTCCATAGCGATAACTCAGCGAATGTCTCGAGTGCGCAAGGTAGGAATATGATCTCCCAAGGGGACTTGCGTTTTGCCTGCATGGTTGAGCGTTGGCCGGCGATATGTTGTCTGTAGTGGCGGAGTAACGGCTCAGCTTCTTCGGGGAGGCCAGAGTGGCTTGTAATATTTCTTGGACATGGAACGACTTCGCTCATTGAAGCTTGAAGGTCTGGGTCGATAGTGTCTTCTTGCGCAGTACTATCGTTACCCATGACTTGAGATATGAAGCCCGGACTGAAGAGTGCTAATCCTTCAGCTCCCATCGGATCATCGACGAAGAAATTCGCCATAGAATCATGCATATTCATCTGGTCACCCTCTATTAGCTCTTCAGAATTGATGCTGAAGCTCGGATCCAATGAATGTGTAAAGATATCCAGGTCATCTTCGGGCAGCTGATCCGGCCAGTCTGTACGCTGAATCTCCTCAATGAAACCATCAGTCTCAGCATACATGCTTGTCGATGTATTATCAGTGTTAGTATCAGGAGAGCACTCAATCGTATCCAATGTCAACTCCTTTTCCTCAAGAGACTGAAAGACCCCAAAAGGGCCTTTCATCAACGCATCTCCAACAGCACTCTTCTCACATGCAGAATCAATGTCCGCTAATAACGCCAGCGCCGTTCTCTTCCCCAAACTCCCTTTCAACTCATCGCTCATCAACCGTCTCTCACTCTCTACATTCTTCAGTATCAAAGCCGAGCACCACATCGAGACTACTCACCGGAGAATAGTGGATACCGATACTCCGATCCCCGATGACTCTGCTGCAGCTCCGGCCTGACAGCATCATCCCTAATCCAAAACAGCCGTGCTCCATAACCTCCACACGCAAGCCCCAGTCGTTCACAGGTTCCACATTCAGGCTGAGCCTCGTCGCATTTTGCGTGGCGAGAACGACAGGTTCGACAGCCTGTGAAAGTCCGTGTTCGCTCGACGTTTTTGGGCATCTTAGATAGGAAAGTGGAGAAGCAAGACAAGATGAGATGAAATGAAATGAGACGTGGGTTGATTGCTTCTTCTGACGAGGAAGAATGACCCCGGGGGAGGTTCTGTTATTGTGCTGTTGATGAGATGGCGAAAGAGGAATGTTTCCGCGGGGTGGGGTAGCCGCTTATCGGAGTGGCCGTGGCGAGGGACATTTGGAGGTTAGCTTGAGCTAGTGAACGTCCTGGATCAAGTTGATATCACTTTGGGACCTTAAAGTCGTCTCGGGTTTATGCCTTTGCGGGATAGGATAGTCCAAGGTAGTCGCTCATGTTTGGCTGGCTGGTCATCAGTCAATTCTCGGTGATGCGATAACCGTGATACTTCAGATAGATGTATTCCGTGTATATCTACGTCAAAATGCTAGAACGTTATCCTATTAGCAGCCCAGTTTCTTTACATAGTTACTTTCTCTCCGTAGTATAAATGAGTATCTATGCTGTAGGAGCGTGCTCCCGGGGGTATAGCGGATCATTCGCTCGGCCTGAAAGGGGTAACAGACTCGAAGACCAAACTCTGAGACAAAGACTGACATTAGCAAAGCGACTACTAGAACTACTGACCTAAACACTGCAGTATCATTATTGAAATCTATCAGATTGTTGTAAGTAATACAAGTCATTCTTTACCAACTACTGCGCCTAAAATCCCTTGGGTCTCATGCAATACATAGCCAAGTCAGTTTACAGCTCCATCACTATATCTATTGATGGAGCAGTGACTCTTCTTCCCTTGTTTCCGACATATACCAGGGTAGTGTCTGCTCTAATAGAAAAGGTACTTATACTTTCTGTGGTTTTTCAACGAGACAGTCATTGTCGCATTGCGATTGAGTGTTGCAGCACTAGTCCGGGCCCGAGTTGCGCAATCATGGAGTAAGGGCTCTTTTGGAGTATAAAACGTGACAAGAGCCTCTTGTGCTAGATTCGACATGCCTCCTTCAACGCTGGGACGTTAATTCCAAGGCTGTAAAGGCGAGCTGCTACACCGGCAATCGGATGACAGCGTCTCAAAGCTGTCGTCGGTGGACCTCAATAACCATAGAGATAAGGCCTCTATATGCGGTGTCTCACTCACTGGCGTGTAACCCAGGAGTATTTGCCCTTGACCAAGCATATGCGCTTTGTCCTTCTTAACGAGACTCCATTTCCAAGAAGTCTGATTTGGTCGCCCCGTGTTTTGTTGAAGGCGGGGATATGCATTAGCCCTCGCTGCTTCAAGATATCAGATGCCTTTTCGTAAAGTAGCTCCAAGATCCTTTGATTTAGATCTCCGAATATATTCTTTTGGCTTATAGCAGTCCTACCTAGTAAACACTGCACAGCTAACCATGTTCGCCAGTTCTGTTCTGAAAGCGGAGTTAGTGGTGGATCCTCTGTAGGGCTACCCTTATATTCCATCATCTTCACTCTGTATCCTACCCTCATATAGTGAAATCACTCTGTATACCATCGACGAAGAGTGGTGTAGTGGTATCTACCTAGAACCTATAAACCTTCTGTAAATCCGAACCTAAAATCCTAAAACTCTCTTCCCTGCGCCACTCTTCGTTTTTGCAGGTCGTGTGTTCGAATGCAAGTATAAGCATTTATATCACGGAACTAGAAGGTATTTTCGAGATTCTAGTCCCATTCCTTTTGTTTCTTTCGGTGGTGGTTGGTGATGCAATTATCCCCACTCTGCATGGAAGCGCATTTGGCGATGGATCCTCACACCAAAAAGGCAAGTCTCCGCGACGACTGCATTTGACCTCATTTATAACATCATTCTTTATTCAAGTGGCTGATAAATGCATGTGCATGCAAATAACAACAATTAATTCATGCGCCATTATCGCCTCGGTGCCGTAATTCCAACGGTGCACAGCTTAATAATATTCGTGACACAACGTACACTCATAAAACCCCAATCTCCATAGCTCCAGCACCTCCATCCCGCACAGCACTCCCAGCACCACGTAAACAGACACAACGCAATGACCTCAGTCTTCCTGTAACACCCCAAATCTATTCACATTCCGCTTACTAACGACTGCAGCACCGGCGCATCGGGCTACGTAGGCGGTCAGCTCCTCCGCGAGCTCACACAAGCTCATCCCGAGTACACCATCGCCACGCTCGTGCGCGACGCCAACGCAGCTGAGACCATTACAAAGGCGTATCCGGAAGTGCGCACTGTGGTGGGCGACCTAGATGATAGTGCGCTCGTGGAACAGGAGGCTTCGCAAGCTTCGGTGGTACTGAGTCAGTCGTGTTTCATAAAACATTTAGTGGTGTGGTGTTGCTGACGGGGGGGGACCTCAGATGTTGCGTCGAATAAGCATATTGGGTCGTTGCAGGCGATTCATCGGGGGTTGACAAAGAGAGGAAATGGTGAGACGCGATGAATTGGACGAGAGGGATTGAATTGACGATGAGCAGGTTATTTGGTTCAAATTTCTGGTGCGAGTTTGTTGCCTGTCAAGGACTTATCTTCACCATCCTTCAAACCTGGTGAACCCTCCAGCGAAGTCTGGGACGACCTCGATGGCGTCTCTTCCATTCAGGACCTCATCCGCAGCCACGACTCTCGCGTGGTAGACAACTACATTCTCAAAATCGCAAAGGAGACGCCTTCTATTAAGACGGCACTTGTTCTCCCTCCCATTATCTATGGCAAAGGCCAAGGCCCCGTCAAGCAGCGCAGCGTTCAAATCCCCGCACTCTCAAAAGTCGCGATCGAGCGAGGCCATGCCGTCAGAGCGGGTCGCGGCTTAGCAGCCTGGACAAACGTGCACGTCGCTGATCTCGCAAGATTATTTATTCTTTTAGCAGAAAAGGGCGCCAAGGGAAGTGAGGATACGAATGTCTGGGGTGAGAAGGGAATTTATCTCCCTGGCGTAGGCGAACTGGTAAGCCAAGTCATTCTACACCATTCGCAAACCGTACAGAGCTGACGATTTAGACATGGGCCGATATTTCGGACAGAGTCGCCAAGGCAGCAAAGGACCAAGGACTCATTGATACACTTGACGTTGAAGAGCTGTACAAACCAGAGGTTGACACTGCACTCCCCGCCGGTTCAGTCTTCTTCGGCAGCAATGCCCGAAGCAAGCCCCGTCGCGCCACTGAAGTTTTGGGGTGGAAGCCAAAGGAGACGGGGCTTGATGAAGAGATTCCTCGAGCTGTGGCTGAAGAGGCAGAGAGTCTGAAGTGAATGTAAGCTAGTATATAATGAGGTAATCGATAGACAAAAAGAATATTCTCTTATCTTGAGTCATATCGTCTGATACGAGGTGTCGCTTGAGATGTAATCTTTTGCCCAGTGTGAGCAGGTGGATGGAGATGCGGGGTACTGCAGTGGAGTGCTGTCGTTGTAGGTAGGCTTCACTTCCCTATCTCGGCAGTGGAGATGATTTGAGCGCGGGGGGTTAAAAAGAGAAGGTCTGCGCGATCAAGACGACGGAAACAACCGCCATTCTCATCGGTCTACTCTATATGAGGTTGAATTGAGAGTCAGTCACAGTCCTATACAAGATACATCAAAGGCTCAAGTACAAGAGGACCTCTCTCAAGCCTGAACACCAAACAATCCATCACCACAAATCAGCTCATCTCATCACCAAAATGGCTGCCCCAATTGAACTCACTGCTCCCAACGGAGTGAAATGGTCTCAACCAACCGGCCTCTTCATCAACAACGAATTCGTCCCCTCATCAAGCAACAAAACCCTTACATCAATCGACCCCGCGTAAATTCCCTACCCCTCACCCACTCCCTGCAGCCTCCACTAACACGCCCAGCACCGAACAAGAAATCGCAACAGTTCAGTCCGCAGATTCTCAAGACATTGACAAAGCCGTCAAAGCTGCCAAAGCCGCGTTGCGCCATGAATCATGGAGTGATCTCCCCGCCTCAGACAGAGGCCAACTCATGGCCCGACTCGCTGATCTGATTGAGTCCAAGCGCGAGCTCTTCGCTACTATTGACGCCTGGGATAACGGCAAGACGTACATTGAGACGCTGGAGAATGATCTCGTTGAGGCCGTGGGCGTCATTCGCTATTACTCTGGCTGGGCTGATAAGACGTTCGGCCAGACTATCAACACGACGCCCAAGAAATTTGCGTATACAATTCGCCAGCCGATTGGTGTTGTTGCGCAGATCATCCCGTGGAATTATCCTCTGTCCATGGCGACGTGGAAGCTGGGCCCTGCGCTGGCTTGTGGAAATACAGTTGTCATCAAAGCAGCAGAACAAACGCCCCTAAGTCTTCTTGTCCTCGGAGAGCTCATCAAAGAAGCTGGTTTCCCACCTGGTGTAGTCAACATCGTCAATGGTCTAGGCAAGGACACGGGCGCGGCATTAGTGCAGCATCCGTTGGTAGACAAGATCGCCTTTACAGGTTCAACAGCCACGGCAGCCAGCATCATGGGCGTCGCAGCAAAGACACTCAAAAACATAACACTCGAGACGGG
The DNA here is from genome assembly GCA_013266175.1 of Fusarium gaditjirri. Taxonomy (NCBI): domain Eukaryota; kingdom Fungi; phylum Ascomycota; class Sordariomycetes; order Hypocreales; family Nectriaceae; genus Fusarium; species Fusarium gaditjirri. The sequence goes on along the minus strand of JABFAI010000245.1, from coordinate 18,313 downwards.
CGGAAAGTCACCGTTGATTGTGTTTGACGATGCAGAGCTGGATCAGGCTGTGAAGTGGTCGCACTTCGGCATCATGTCCAACCAAGGACAGATCTGCACCGCGACGTCGCGAATTCTCGTGCAAGAGACAATTTACGAGAAATTCATCAAGGAATTTATTGATACTCTCAACACGGTTAGCAAAGTTGGTAACCAGTGGGACAAGGAAACGTACCAAGGTCCGCAGGTGTCCAAGGTCCAGTACGAGAGAATCCTAGAGTACATCGACATTGGCAAAAAAGAGGGCGCCACAGTCGCAGCGGGCGGCCACCCTCTAAAGGTCGGAGGTTCAGATAAGGGATTCTACATTTCTCCCACTGTTTTCACAGATGTCAAGCCCTCGATGCGAATATTCCGCGAAGAAATCTTTGGGCCGGTTGTTGTCGTCTCGACGTTCAAGACGGAGGCGGAAGCGATTGAGTTGGCGAATGATACGACTTATGGACTTGGCGCTGCTGCTTTCACGACAAATTTGGAAAAGGCTCACCGCGTTGCTGCTGCTATTGAGGCGGGCATGGTCTGGATTAATAGCAGCCAGGATTGTGATCCACGCGTGCCGTTTGGTGGTGTGAAGCAGAGTGGCATTGGGAGAGAGCTTGGTGAGGCTGGATTGGAAGCGTACACGCAGATTAAATCTGTTCATATCAACATGGGAAGCAGGCTGTAGAATATTGCATTTAAAATAAATAGATGAATTAAAATTGCATGTCGCTGCTGTTGTTGCGCCAGGTCGTTATATGGGGCGGTCACATTGGGATCATGATGCTTCAAAACTCATCTGTATTATAGTCGACAAATAGGTTGACAAAGAAAATGTAACAAGATACATGGTAGTACTATACCAGTGGGATATGAACAAAAAAGAAGAAAGAAAATGCCAAAGGTAAACAAGGAGGATATATATAAAAAGGACACAAGACCAGGCAAACCATCCAATCCAGTCCAGTCCAGTCCAATTCCCATAAAGCAATCTCGCAGACTCCAACCCCATCCCAATCCCAAGCATTCATCATCTTAAACTGACCCCGTAAATTAAGCAGATTTTACCATGGCATACTCCTCCAGAATCTGAACTGCCTCATTCCAGCCTCGCGAAGCAGCAATCTCAGTGACACTTCGGTCAAGCTCATCCTTGACATCGAGATCAAACCCAGCTTTCTCACCCAGAAGACGAAGGATCTGCTCGTCGCCATTCTCAACAGCCTGCATGACACCGTTCCAGCCACGGTACACCTTGTTGGGGTCAGCGCCGTGCTCGAGCAGAAACTCGAGCATCTCGGAGTCGCCACGGTACCGGCGCAGGGCTTTGACGACAGGGAGATGCTCGCCGGGCGCATTGATGTCGGCGCCGCCCTCGTTGACGAGGAACCACACGATGTCCTTGCGGTCCTCGCGGATCGCGGATGTGAGCGGCGAGAAGACGCCGCCGTTCTTGTCCTCGACCGACACGCCGGCTGCAAGAAGGAGCTTGACCGATTCGAGCTGGTTGGCGACGACGGCCATCTCCATGACGCCCTTGAAGGCGCGGGGCTCGGCGAGCACGGAGAGGATGCGCTTGAGCACAGGGGGGTTGCGGACGGCCATGCACACGGGCCAGTCTTGGCCGCGGACATTGGGATCAGCACCGTTGCTGAGCAAGAAGTCAACCATCTCGACCCTGTTCTCCCGAATAGCAGTCGTCAGCGGTGAGTGGCCCTTGGGGTTCTTATCATTAGGGTTCATTCCCTTCTCCAGCAGCCATGTGAGCGCCTCCATGTTGTTAACACTGACGGCAGTCTCGACAATGCCCTTGGGGGAGCTGAGGTTCACGCCGGCGTCGACAAGATGGGGGAGGAATTGAAGACGGTTGTGCGTGATGCACTTGAAGGCGGGATACTCGCTGGCAGGGACGTTGGGGTCTGCCTTGTTGGCGAGGAGGAGGTGGAAGATGTCGGGGCGGTTGTCGCGGATGGATGTGCACAGTGGCGTGTAGACGCCGTCCTTCTTCTGGTTGGGATCTACCTTAGCGTTAAGGAGGACCTTGACTGACTCGATGTTGTTGACGCTGACGGCAAGCTCCATGATGCCGGGTGCCTTCTTGGGGTCGGCGCCGTGGGCCAGGAGAACTTGCAGACAGGCGCTCTGGTAGGTGGCGGGCCAGAGCATGTGCTTGGGACCAGGCAAGTTGGGATTTGCGCCGTGGTCGAGAAGGCTGTTGACGATATCGACGCGCGAGTTCTGGATGGCCTCGAACAGAGCAGTCTTTCCCTCGCGACTCTTCAGATCGGGATTAGCGCCGTAGTCGAGGATGAGATCGATGAACTTCTTGGGCGTCTTCTTGTTGATAGCGCTGCTGAGGAGCGTCTCTCCAGAAGCGGTCAATTGATTAGGGTCACCGCCGTAGATGAGGAGCAGGTGAGCAAAGTTGACCTTGTTGGCGATACAAGCAGCAGCCAGGGGAGTCTCGTTGTCCTCACCCATGGCGAAGCGAGGGTCAGCGCCGTACTTGAGAAGATGAACGGCACCAGCGAGGAAAGACTTCTCCACGGAGGCAAAGAGCGGTGTCACACCATCGCGATCAGTGCCGTTGGGATCAGCGCCAAAGAGGAGGAGGAGTCGAACGGCCTCGGCGTCGCAGTTGAGGACAGCTTCCTTGAGAGCGAGATGCTCAGGGCCGGTGTTGGGAGATACACCGCGATCCAAGAGCTGTTCAATGAGTTTGTGGTTCCTGCCACGCACGGCGGTGAGGAGAGCGGACTTGAGGTTGGCGGCGTCGGCGCCGACGGTGTTTCTCGGGTTCCAGCGGGGCATGCTGAAGGGATCGGCCTTGAGTCGCACGACCTTTGTGCCACCGTTGAGATCAAGACCCGAGAGCTCCTCAAGCGAGGCTTCACTATCTGACACGGCGGTGTGATGCGACCGTGCCTCGTGGTGCTCGTCAAAAGTACTCATGCGGTCAAAGGTGGCGGTGGTGCCAGAGTGATAACGCTCATTGGAGGCGATTGAGCTAGCAGTGTTGTGATGATGACCGGTAAATGAACGAGAGTCGTTGTGCAGTGAGGCAGCAAGGGTATCCTCACGCATGGAAGACGATCGCTCCGTCCAGGGAAGGGGAGGTAATGGGGGCTGAGAAGCCATCGACGTGGCGCTGTGTCCCTCCACTCCACGATGTTGCGACGCAGAAGAAGGTCTGTACTGCGAACCACCGTGGTCAGAGAGCTTCGATCTAGGCGCCATACCAGCACGGGTATCCATGCGGTCGAGAGCAGCAGCGAGGCCAGTGTAGCCGATACCAAGCTCATTCTCAATCTTCTCATTACCCAGACTCCACTGGAACATCAGCGCACTCATGCGCAGACTCTCGCGCGTGCGTCCAAGGGCACTGATCATCTTCTCGATATCGTTATCGCCAAAGATGCGGCCCCAGCCACGGCGCATACGGCCCATGGCACCTTTACGCTCATTCTCGAGGAACTTGCCCAGCATCTGGTCCAGCAGCTGGAAGTCGGCCTGCGTCACGCGGAACTTCTTGCTCAGCTCTGAGATGACGTCGCCGGGAAACGTCTGCTGGTTACGGATGCACTCGCCGAGCCCAGCCTCAATGGAGAAGAGGATTTCGCACGTGTCGAGAAAGTCGTGGGCGAGGGTGTCGAGGCCGTGGGGCTGCTTGGTCACCATGGTGAGGTACTCGAGCATACGCACCGAAATGCGGTCGCCGAGCGCCGTGGTCTTGTGGCATAGCTCCAGGCAGGCGCTCTGCGCCCTTGTCGAGTTGGCCATGGCGCTGCTCTTCTTGCTGGGAAGCGATCTCGGGGCGGCGGTGGCGTTGGTGGTGACGCTGGGGGCTCTCTTCTGCGAGGAGTGCGGTGTGCTAGGCGCAGTAGGGCTCTTGAGAGGACTGGCAACGTGGACCTGCGAGGACACAGGGACGATCTGCTTCTTCTGAGGAGGAGTTCTAGGTCGTGTGATGGTTGTGACCTGTGCGATGGATGGGGTGATGGTTGTGCTTGATGGGGCGACAGGGAGGGCAGGACTGCTCGGGGACGAGGGCAGGCCAAGAGCTTCGTTTGATACGAGGGAGAAGGACTCGCGGGGACCTAGAGCAAGGGCTTCGATGAAAGAGTATTCCTTGTCGTGTCTCTCTGCAGCAGCTTGAGCGGTTCCCACGGTGGTCATTATTTTGTATACAAGAACAGATGGGAGACCAGGATGGGGGGGATCTCGTTCCCTTTGAGCGAGCGGGCGAAAAAGAGATACAAAGCTGTTTTAACTTTAAAAATGGGGAGGTCAATCAGCCTTTATGGCGCTTTTTCTCTCTGAAACCAGTTCCATGCCCAGAGATCAGGTCTGGTGCATGCCAGTCGAGAATTCCTACCGCCAGGTACCGCACTGTACATCCCATCCAAGGAGTGAGAGCTGTGTGCTTTGGCATGGCCTCCCAGGTCTAGTCCCTGACGAAAGTTGTCTAAGGCGGAACGGATCTGCCGGCCTAGATGCCCAAGTAGCCGAGATCCCAGGGGGGGGGTCCACAACCGTCAGCTCCCATCGATGCGGGCTAAGACAGAGAGCTAGGGGAACCCCTGTTACAGAGCAGATCGACGCTTTGACTGTAAGACAAAGTGCCACGGACCCTGGGTCTCTGGCGATGGTGAGGGGAAGTTGGGCGACGCGATGTCATGTCGTTGAGTAAACAGGAACGGGTGTATTGCCAGCCTGGGCCAAGTACGATGTCCAATTCAAGGCATGAGCTGCAAGGAAAGATAGCGACCCGGTAGAAACGACTGGGAATAACGGTAGGGAGATGGGAGAGGAAGGATATGTCAGATATCGCAAACATGAAACCAAAGCGTAGTGCAGCAGCTACTGTAAAGGGATCACACAGGCAATAGAGACATGTACGCTCGGACGAAGCTCATGCAACTACGATAACTGAGCACTCAAATCTCAGCACTGAAGACACACTCGACAGCGACCCAAGATTTCGAGGTAGCAGAGGTTCAGCCGGGGACAAATCACATCGTCACCCGAGGGGCAGGGCCTGCGCACATTAAGCTTTGCAGGGGTGCAGGGGGGAGGCTTGTCCCCAATCGTCAGCAAATTTCACAGGGTCCGTGTCACATTTCACAGTGCAACGAGATTGTTCAGCTGTTCTGCTGATCTGCTCTGCTTGGCCGAGGCTACACTGTGTCCAGATCTATTGTTAGTGCCTCCAGCTCCAGCTAGCGCAGTAGCGTAAAGCACAAGGGGGGAGTTCATCACGATCACAAGTTCGAGTCGGGATTAACGAAAAGGAACCCTGTGAGATTTCCATGGATCTAAAATGAGAACCTGCAGAAAATGGATATTCCTCTTATCTGTTGGGCCGGGACTCTTTTTTTTTCTTCTCGCCTGAAACATTTTTAAACGCAAGGGTTGCTTTCCGGAAAGATCTGCCCAGTACGGCGGGTTTAGTTTGCGAGTCAACTGGACAAATCCCGCTCTGTAAGCAAGCCTCATGGCAACAGGCTCTGGCGCTAGAGGACTGCAAGCCACGGGAATTACATAGAGCGTTCCTGACGCCAAACGCGGAACAGGGACATGGATTTGAGAGATTTAGAAAGAGAGAGAGAGAAGAAAAGGATTCAAAAAAAAGAAAGGAAACGAAAGCTTCGTTTATGTATTTGTTGGCCTTTCCCTTGCATTTGAGTCACGATGCGAAAAAAAATCTCCCTACTTCTCAAGGGCGCCGATGTCTCGGGCCCCTGACCCTCTCTCCACTGGACGATTCTGCTTACCGCTGTTACTCCGAATATATGGATGGATCGTGAGATAGCCGAAGAAGAGAATTGACTGGATGATCAATCAGGAAACTCGAATGCCACGTCCAGCCACGCCAATACCACCTTTTTCTGCGCATGAAATGGCAATCTACGTCGTATGGCAAGCATGCCAGTAAGCAGCCATCCTTGCCCATTATACCTCTTACCAACATACAGGGCCCCCATCACGAGCTCAGCCCAGCTCAGGATACAGGCGATAAACACTGCAGATATACTGTACAAGCAGGAGAATAATCTCAACTGCCACGTGGAGAAGTGCGTATGCAGGGGGGGGAACCGTCTAGTCCAGGCAAAGTCTAGACTCGTAGCAACCAAGCCCCGAAGTTTGTCTACCTCCTCTACGACCAGATCCCCAAATCTTGCCAACTCTGATCCGGATCGAGGTATCACTAAGAATCTAGCTCCCCCCAAAACGAAAGGGGCCGCATCTGAGGATGAACCTTTTTTTTTCTTCTATCCCTTGTGATGCAGCCTGCTTGCTTTTTTGACGTGAACAGCTGAGAGGAGACGTGTCGGAAACGAGCCATTTAGCCCTATGATGAATCCATGCATGGCATCATTGAGAATTGCTTTTTCGTCGCTGCTTCCCCATAATATGCAAGTCAATTAACTATGATGAATCAATTTCCAACCACAAGTGAGAGAGTCCCAGAGAACCGGGACCCGACCCCCATTCACTGCACCACTTTTTTACTTTGGCGGCGTTGAGGCCAGGTGGGTTTTGGGCTCACTTCTTTCTCTTTTTAAATACCTTTGCCGCTCAGATGCCCTCTCTCCATCTTTCGCAAGCGGCACTCGAGATATCTTAAGCTTTATGCGCGGCTGTGCCGCATTCCAGGTTCCTGGAGCATTTTAAGTTAAGGTAAGCTGGGAGGATCAATAGCTAATAAACTGGTTCTTGTCACCTCTCATTCCAAATCTGAATCTGATCTGTAGTATTTCGTGGCCATCTCCCTGCTTAAACCTCCACTGCCAAACTCAATGTAGCACTGCAAGTATCTCGAAGGATTCAATGTAAGGGAGCTCTATAAAAGACAAAGTGACGATACATCGTACCATTATGCAGCCGTTGCGCATGCGTAACTGAGACTCGTTTGCTTTTTCCTCACTCAATTGAACCAGCCGTCACGTTTTTACGCCCGAGACTTGCATGCCTCGTTAAAAGAAAAAAAAAAAAATTGAAAATAAGTATCGCCCTGCACAGCTGGAATGACGCCAGAGTCGATCCCGCCCGCAATCAAAACCATCCAATCCAATAATACCAAACCCCGTTCAAGCAGTTTCATTACTACACAGACGCAAGGGAAACAATGAGCATAACATGTCACATCCCGTATTTCTGCAAATCCGACGTCTCACACCAAAGACAAAGGCTGATGTAACATTGGACGATTACAAAGCCCGATAGACGACGGCACGGGACGGAAAGGCAATCTCACTCACACTTGCCAACAAGGTAAACTGTCTAGATTCTGCTCTCTATTGTCCCATTGTGTATGCACACCTTATCCGCCTGGAACAGAAGCCTATTCGCACGAGTATTTCTGTTGGCCACCACCAGCTGTGTTTAGTATCAGTGCGCATCAGCCGCGTAGAGTCTCCCGTATGTCCAGGCGTTTTCGTAGCGCTTACAGGGGGCTTTTAATCTTCCCGCACTAGAAGTGGATTTCAACTTCACAGCTGGGTAGTTTGCACTGGGAGGGGGGAAACCGAAAGTGGCTTGCATCGTTATTGAACAGAGGGTATTGTAGATGAACTCTGCTGTAATTAGCTCTGCAATCAGAATCATCTAGACGTCTTCTTCCTCACCAACACACAAAACTCAACACTCTCGACGGTAATTGACACCAACAGTGGCACTACACACTCGCGGCCAATGCCCTCTCGCCCTAAGCAGTGCTCGGACATGACGCCACGATTCTCTCTAGATCCGGCCCCTCTCCCAAGCCGTTGATTTTATCCCCGCGTGCCGCTTCGCCCAGTAGTCTCTTCACTAACTCAAATTCATTGCACTACCAGCCAGCCACGGACCCCGTCCTAGTCCCAACAGGCTGGGACAGCAGGCAGAGAGAGAAGGACTCGGGAAGATGCCAAAATCAGCCCGAACCAAAGTGGCAATTAGTTGGGGAATAAAAGAGACGCCCGCAGCAGATGGGGGCACGCGATTGGCGTGAATGATACGGAGACACAAATTACCGTATCCTTTCAGACGACACTACTGTACCTCGGAGTAATTCCGCTGACCACAGTCATTGGCACCTGAGTGTTTGGGTCATGATTTCTTTATTATCCACAATGATTAGGCGCGAAACGTTCAATCAATTACGACAGCATGATGCGACAACAACATCTCAATTTAAAACACACAAATGAAAATCTCTTCTCTTCAGGGTTGTTACTGGGAGATCGTGGTTTCACGCATGATCCTGCAGATCCTCCACCCGCCTCATTCGTCCGCACAGGATCTAGGGTAAGCCTGCACGGTGGAAGATTAACAACACGAGATGCGCACGTACAGTACGTAAGTTAAAGTGTTGGTGGTGCAGACTAGGCAGAAACAGGGCAAAGAAGACGAGGCTAGCCAAAGGTTGTCGTCGCGTACCTGAAGATCGAGCGACGCTTGTTGAGTCTACGAGATCGGTATCTTCCACGACGCTAGGAGAAGTGAATCTCAGTTCTTGATCGTAACGGGAAGTTGGAGATTGCGACTCATTTGTTTATGTTTGTCGGAGCGATAAATGTGCTTCATTTACGGAGGCAACTTGCTCATTTGTTCCAAGGCATCAAAAGTACCGGCCACGTAAATTCACATGTAGAATGCTTGTTCAGTTGACCTGACTGTCGCGCAAATGTTTGCTTCAATTGTATGCCACTTACGCAACAAACATCATCAGCTTAATGCAAGGTACAGACATCAGCCCTATCACTTCTCACATCTCCCGATCTCGCTACACATCTCTCACAAAATCAATCTCGTAGAATTACAAGGCATCACAATATCATCCACATCCACTTTCAGAGTCCAGACCCGGAGTCGTCCCCAACTATTGGCCAACGCAAATCAGCCCAGACTCCGCCACGGTAGCTAGATGCAAGCTTTTCTTCTAGAGTGACCAGTCCAGCTCATTAAATGACGAAGTTGGCCGACATCCCGAGATATCAATTAAAATGTCATGGAATGCGGAAGAAGCCCTGGCCACCAGATCGCTATCTTGACAGACTGGTCAATGCATCGTCTCCGTGATCGACGCGAGGAGGAAAGGGTATCACGTCAAAAGATGCCAGTCCTGCTAGTCTTGTTGTCCGGCGCGTGCTAATCACCCACCTGAGTGACAGAGTTTTGATAGTGACTAAAACCAAAAGTGGTGATCTCTAGTTCGACGGTGTGGCGAGACTTTTTCAGCTCGGTTGGTTAAACGGTAGTCTGGGGGCCAGCTGGTCCACACGTCTGCCAACTTATACCAATTTTAGACAAGTCTTTTGTCATTTGAATAAAAACTCGCAAGTTTCGCCTATGGAGATATCCGCGGGTGCCCGAGTTGGTGTGGTTAATTGGTGATTACTGATATGGTCATGGTGAGCATCGTGCTACCCTACACAAGCAGCAATGAATTTCGCATTTGGGCTCAGCGATTCATATCTCTATTGTTGACTATAATCGTAGCATGTCTTCCGAGTCAAACAGCACCCAGTCTGCCCAAGAGCCTAACGATCGTCGAAATATACTCCATTAACGCGTCTTGACACTCAAAGCGGAGGTGTAGCCTTCTGGATCTTATCTATCATATTGACCAACTGGTTATCAAATAGTTTCAACAGTGTCTTATTGTGATCTGCTTTCTGTAGTGCTTCCACACGCTCAGAGACAAAGTCGGCTACATCTGGTTTCCAATCATATGCCTTTTTAGAAAGAGCTTGATGCACGGGCAGAATAACGTTGTTAATCCACTCTGCACGACACGTGAGTTGTTTATGTTTAAACGGCTTGCACAGCCAGGCAAACTTCTCATCGACGTCGAATCCGATGATGCGGCACATGGTCTGGATACACAGAGAGTCGTTTCACTGCAAAATAGACTGTGGCTTGGTGGCGAAATGTGCAAGTTGCTCAGAGTCCCGGACGTACGCCCGTCTTGCGTCCATAATTTGTTCCATCAGATCAAGGGTCTTTATGTCTCTGTCCAAATCCATGTTCATGATCCAATCCAGGATACGACCCCAGGCGAAGTGAGTTGCCGGCGATCTGTCTTGTAGGATCCCCACGACCCTGTCGACGCAGTCGTCAGTGGCGACATACTTCCGGGCCCAGGCACGGTTGGCAGGCTCAAGGAGCAATTTAAGTTCGATGGAATCGGAGTTCTGATCAGGGTATGGAATCGTCATGAAATCAGGCGGCTTGGGGGGGAGGTTTTCGCAGATAGGTAGTCCGTCGGGGCCAGGGATCAAGATAGTTGTGTTGACGCCCGGATTGACGCCCGGATTATCGCGATGATAATGGATCCATGCGATGCGGCGCTGGAGCAAGAAATTCCAGTACCTCAGCAAGTCAGGGTTGATACATGCTTTGCTACAAGAGCCTTCCAGCGCGGCAAGGGGAAGTCGGGGGATTTCAGGCATGATTGATAGTGCAGATGTTTTGGAGCGAGCAATGATGCTTGGTGTAGAAATGGAAAGAGTTGATGCGGAGATGAGGTGATAATGATGAGAAAAGGTGCTGTTTTGATGATGGTAGTGAAAGAAGATGAGAAGCTTGAGAGGCGTGGAGGTCCGAGAAGGAGTGTATCATGGGGTGCAGTCAACCCCTTCCTTTTGTCCCTTCTCTGGTAGTTCAATGAATTTGTCCCTGCCCCCAAAAGAAAGCGACTTCCCACACTGACTGGAGGCATGCTTTTTTCAGGGAATACCTATTCAACAGACTGATGCCTTAGTCTGTAGCCACGATAGATGACAGAGGAGACGAAGGTTGAAGACCAAAGACGAACAAAGAAGACTTTAGACCTAAATAATAAGACTTGGGTGAGTTGAGTATGTCTTTAAATTGCTTATTTTTTATCTTTTTTATCAAGTATCTCACTCCTCGAGGCCAAAACAGTCAGCCTCAAGTCGCTCTCCTTGTCGGATCCTGCAGCCTCGCAAGCTCCAACAACAATCTCCAAGTATAAACCGTCATATCAACCTCCCTCACAGCCTTACCCATCCACTCACTCCCCTGTCTCGCAACTCTCTCCGCCACCTTCTGCCCCGCCCTGTTCAGCGTCAAGTAATTCACCAGCTCAGGTAGTTCTTCCAAGCTTTGACTAACGGGTATGTAATGCACCCAAGGCACCAACCGCTCATCATGCCATTCCCGGAGAAGAGCTTGCTTGAGGGGAAGTGTGCTTGAGGATAAGAGCTTGTAGTATCGACCGCTTATTCCGTTGCCGTCGAGGTCGAATGCAAGTTTCGAGTGGAATGCTGCGTCTTTGTCGGCCCATGGCTTGACGTTGAAGAATGTGCTTTGATCGCGGCAGAATTTGCGGTCGCATTGGAAGATCCTGGTGAAGCCGACGTCGTACAACCGTCTATTTAGGAACCATGACTTGACGGTGCTGATCACGCCGTCTTTCTCCCTCAGGTAGGTGTGTTCCTGCTGCCCGAGGTTCTGTGCCAAGGTCACGAATCTCTGCCGTTGGTGGTTCCTCCACTGGTCGTCGAGAGCGTAACCTCCGGTAGTCGAACCAGTCCAATATAAGTTGTTCTTCTTCTCTGACCACGGAACATCATGGGCCTTGTCGTACTGAAACTCTTCTTCGACGTATGCTGGACTTGGAAAGAGGATATCGCCCATTGTTGAGAATGCACCTGTTGACAAGACTGGTGCTAGACCTTCAATAAGATGAAAGGTCTTGGGGCTGATGAAAGCGCCGTGTGTATCTTTGTACTCGGGATGTTTGCACAAATCTGACTCGGAGAGGTGATCCCTGACGAAAGGTAGCCCGAATGTCTCGAGGCCAGATTGGTCGTCCCGATAGGTCTTGTGTGACGGGCAAGACTTCGTTAGAGTGTCCCAAGTCGACTTCATCGATAGATCATTCAGCCGGATAGCTTTGTCAACGTCGCCTCCATGTGTAGGTATGGTAACCCTCGGCTCATCGAAATGATTGATGAGAAACTTGACATCTGGCAGAACTCCTGGAAGATTCCACAGTAACTTGTCAAAAACATAGCTATAATGCCGATCATAATCGCGGCTTGGATGGCGACACTTTGTCCTCGCACTCTTTCCCGAAAACTCACAGAGCCAAACCTCACTCTGTGGCGTTTTATATACCTTTTCAATCATCTCAGAAACCTCTTTTCCACTGAGTCTCAGAAATGGTGATATGGCGCTGTGGATTGTGTCAAACTCGTCGATGATAGGTGAATTGTGCTTCAGGGCGTATTGGAACCATGCTTCGAAACCAGGTGGTGGATCAAGACCATATCGCTGTTTGTACTGTTTCACTGCTGCTAGATATGTTGTAGATTGGGTTTTAAGTTTACTTTCGAAGACTGATTTCGCTTCTTGGGCCAGTAATTCGACGGGATGAGATTGAGAGGTGAATGTGGCGGATGCTGAGGATGTTGCGTCGTGGATCATGTATTCGCTGTAGAGATAGGGAATAATAGATGCCGATAAGCAGGCCCAAAGGATCATTTTACCATTGGATTGTTTGGGGAGGATTTGAGTTGTTTGACAGAGGGTGAGTATTGAGACCGCGACATGAGACAAGGCCTGAAGTTGTGAGATTTGTGAGAAGGGATTTCTGGTGCAGGCGAGAGCAAAGGTTCCTATCGTGGTAGCTATGCACCAGGATGTTTGTCGCGCCTGGGTTTGTTAGTGTCCGTATGTAAGCGTTGACAGATCTACGTACGGCTTGAATAGTAAAGAACCAAGACAAGGCTTTGACTAGTCCCGTAAAGAGCACGAGAATGACATTGCTGTTTGGAGGTCCGAGAATAAAGGACTGGAAAGCTAGAGCTGCGAGTAGGATGACTATGGTTCGCCCTGCAACGGCCTTGATATTCGTCTCGATGTCAACTGACGACAGTGGCAATATCCTCACTTTGAAGTCAGGACTGAAGATGCTGTAGACAACAAAGAGAGAAGCCACTAATATGATCGATATCAGGGAGCTGAAGAGATCCCCATTTGTAAATGAGAAGACGGAAAGGACAGCTACTAGTGTTGTTCCCTTGATGGTGCTGATGAGAGGTGAGGTAAGGACTGGATCAGATGGCATGCTCGGCTGAAAGTACGTCTGTACTGTAAGGAGAAGAGGGGTCAAAAGAGGCTACACTCAAGTCAGCGTCGTGTCACCACGAGCATCTCGTAAGGAACTTACATAGAAACCAATGGTATTACTCTCAGCCCTGTAAAAAGCAGCCGCCGCGATACCAAACGCAACTAGCCATTGCGACAAAGACGAATGGCGCTGTTTCTGCGGGTCACTCAACAGCGGCGAAGACGCCCGGGTGATCGGTAGAGCAGTATATCTGAAAAGAAAAGGAAGAACAGCCCAACAGACAATCTCGGAGCACAGCTCCAGCCGTCTAGAAGGAACATACTGCGACACCGTCGTGAAAACAACAGCTGCAGTCGCAGAGCCCACTGCAGGGTCAACAACGTTAAGGGGCGCCAAGCCCATCATGAATAGCGTCACCTGCAAAGCATGAGGGGACCTAGCTGGCAAGGCAGAGCTGAGAGACCAACAAGCTCAGCTGAAATCAGGAACCAAGCCGGCATCTACCAGTAATTTCAAAGGGAAAACAATACAGAACGTTCCAAAAAGAACAGCAAAACCCTCCTTAAAGACTCCCCCGTCCCCCCAAAAAAGCCAAGCGAGCTTGGCATGCTAGAAACATCTTGGCGCCGACGGTGAAAATTGCCCGGGCGAATTGGATGACCAGGCACCTGCATAACTGATGTATTCTGTTGGTTTGACAGTGAAATGTGACATCAGCAGAAATCCTTCGGGGCTGTGTCCATTCTACGTTGTCACTCTTCTGCAAATGCCGGGGTTTTCATGTCGTATCATGACGGTTTTCGACGATTCTATTGGACGAGAGTCTGGCCGTGCCGATCATCCGTCTTTGAACTGTTGGTTGATCATTCTATGAAACCGACCAGCACGAGGTTCAAAAGAGGAAACTGCCGAGGTGCCGAAGAATCTCGTGATTGTACTGCTTGCTTTGTTTTTCCCGCGGTGTTTTTTTCTTCATTCTTATGCAGGGAGAAACGCGTAATTCAAACCCCGTATTCAAGCCAAGGAATTTGATCAAGAGGCTAATTCAAGCTTAATAAGATATTCACTGGGATCAGCGCGCTCTGGAGCCAGAAACGGTTAGTATGGGGCTGTACATGCTACAGTTCATCTTATTCGTCGTCATGATTTGTTAGAGAGGTCTTGGCCTGAGAGATTGGGTCAAAGTCACGGGGAACCTTATTTATTGTTTCTTTGGAGAGAGGTGATATTCCTGCCACTTCACAGCCATTGTGTTCCAGATTTATATGTCGGGATTATATTAGAATACTTGTTTTCAGTGATAGAACTACGTAGAAGCTGCAAGATATCATTGTCATGCTGTACAAACTATTATTAAGCCGCGCGTCTTGGACAATTTAGCTGCTTGGCGCTAGTAAGCGGGGGATAGCATGCGCCAAACAACAAGCTTCTTCATATGAGGTAAAACCCTGCGATATAAAATCATGGCTGGCGTTCCTTCAGCTCGAGGATGCGACGTGTGTCGTAAGCAGAAGAAAAAGGTACGTCACGGCAACCTATGCAATTTCGGTGCTGATGAAGTCAGTGCGATCAGGCTAAACCGGCTTGTGCAAGATGCACACGTCTCAAGCTCAAATGCACAGGAAGTGGTGTAAAGCGCTTCGTCTTCAAGTCCGAGAACACCCAAGCCGCTAGGAAACACACCAAAGCCGTGGCTGCACCGTCTTCGGCGCTGAGTAATGACAAGACCTTGGTAGCGGGTAACTTGGTGCATATCCTCGAGTTCGATAACCCCGGGTACGACATCTCAACATATGGCTGGTTCGTCAAAGACTTACCCCGTCACGTTGGATCGAGTAAACCGCTTGATGCAGCTATCACGGCGTTTGTGACGGGTTTTGGACCGTTCAAGGATAGGAGTGTTTCAAAGGTTGACGCGTTGGATAAATATGTCTTTGCGTTGAAGGCGCTGAGAGAGTCGATGCGAGATCCTGCGCAGGCGTTTTCGGTGGACAATATGTGCTCGATCTACTTGATCTCGATCTGCCAGGTAAGTCCCCTACTCTACCGTGGTGCACAAAGTCTAATTAGGTCGTGTCTTGTGAGTAGGAATGGCTTGGGAGTGGTGATACCGCTGCTGGCGCTAGCAATGTTAACTCGAAGCACCAGGAAGTGCTTGCATACTTGCTCCAGAACGCCATCCTAAAGTCCCAATTCAATCCCTCTGATAAACCGTTCATGCAAACGATATCCTCAATTGTGGTAAGTCCCTCTCCCTATCTCTTCCCATGTCCTCACAGGCGTCAGGTCCTCGAGAGTTTCACCAACCACAACATCCAGCTGGGCCCATGGTTCTGGCAAGCTCTCTCAGTACTAGGTGATGCCCCACGACCTCTCAGGTCAGGAGACGGCACCTCTTTCGCAAGCCTCAGTATTGGGACGATGGGCGAAATGTCCTGCTTCATCCGTGATCCTGATCGATACCTCTACCAGATCCAGTGCACATATGCTCTTATCCAGACAGAACACCCAAGACTTATCAGAGCAGCTGAGGAAGCAGTTGCTAAAGCCAAAGCTTCTGGCTCAACGTTTCTTCAGAGAAGAATGGGAATGCGTTTCCATACAGCAATCGCAGTGATGCTGACGATGGCTGCTATTCTGAATCGAATTTTGCGGTCTTACGATGGCGACCCTGTTCTTGTAGCGGATGCCAAGCGCTATGTTGATGAGAGTATCATATTGGGCCGCGCTGCCAGCTATAATCGGCCGATTGCAGCATCAGCGGTGGCTTCGCCTCTCGCGCTCTCATTAGCTGCCATGGGTGATTATAGGCATGAGGAAGTTGAAAAGCTGCTCGTGGAGTATCAGGCTGATTTCCCTGGCCTCAACTACTTTTCTGATGTCAAAATGGTCAGGAAGGGCTTTGAGGATATTGACAGGAATAACCAGCGGAAAGTAAGGTTGCTATTGTCGAGTGAAGAGTTTGGTAGTAATTCGGGCGACAACGACGTAGATAACGAGACAGGGCCGGGATGTACAATACTGTAACGAGAAACAAAGAACAAGACAAACAAGAATCTTCAGACATCTCCCCTATTTACGCTTCCAAACAAAGGATAGTTCCTCTGCAGTGTTGATTTGCGTTTCTACTTTTGACCCCTCAACCGTATCACAGCTCACGCTTCTTGCTCAATATCCTTCAAAAACGCAGCAATACCTTCAACCATCTGCCCCAGCCCCGGATCCTCAAGCGGATAGTGTCCCGCCCCCTCCAACATAACAGTCTTGACCTTTACCTTATCAACATTCCTCAAAAACGCCTCCGAAACCCAAAGCGGCGTCCACCTATCCTCCGCTGGCTGCGTCAACAGAATCGGACACGTATCAAAGTCCTTGGGCTCCTTGGCTGGTTTATACGTCGTAAACGAAGATAAAAAGCTCATCGATACCCATGCGTTTGCAGAGCTGTTATCGCGCATACAAGCTGCGAGGGCTTGAAGATTGTTGACGAGTGTTGACATTCGGCCGGTGATGTACATTGGCATCGACATCCAGCCTAGACCGAGGGCGTGCATTATCCTCCCCATCGGTGCACCGATACGACTCATGAAGAGATTCCGACACGCAGCGTCAGCAACTCTTTGAATCCTCATGTCCATAAAACACATCCCGATAATCCCCTTAACACGCTCCTTCATCCCCGCAACATGAAACGTCAGACCACCCCCGGCACTCAACCCATAGAGCGCAATAGGCCGTTCATCATTCTCATACTCATGATCAACAAACTCGCTCGCGATATTAACCCACTCCTCATAGTCCCAAACATGGCTCTTTTTCGGAACTGTGCAGCCGTAGCCTGGCATGTCGATGGCGACGAGTTCAAAACCAGCTTTGTGGAGAGGTACGCCGAGAAGCATTGACATCATGCGCCCGTTGGTTCCCATGCCGTGATGCATTATGAGTCTGATGCTGGCGGAAGGGTTGTGCCATCTGTCGAGATGGAGAGCGTGGCCGCGATGATGCCATACTTCTTCAGTGGGAGAGTGATCGGGTGTGAAGTGGAGTCGTTTGGGGAGAAAGGATTGGATATCTCTCCATTCTTGTTGTTTTGCGTAAGTTGGAAGCTCAGACATTCCGATGTGATTGTTAGGATGATGATGGTATGTCGTCTACTTGTCTGGTGAGATTTAGTTACTTATACCAAGCCCTGCGGCGCATTTGTTAGCCCAACTGGAGTTCTGCAAGAAAACATCTGACCATAAGCGTAGGTGCCAAAAATAATTGGCGTCAAGATAATTAAAATTTACACTACGTTTGCCCAAGTATTTTCGTCACTTAGAATACAGGTCCCAGGTTTTGTTGCCCGCACTGGTCGATTAGAACTTTGTCGTGGTGTGCGATTCGCTGACGTGAGAAATGGACGGATGGAAGAAGATATTCGCACTCGGCTAAGATTGTGTGGCATCCTTCTCCCAAGGGATCCAATTACAGGAAACAAGAATGTTTGAAGGAACAGCTTAGCAGATGCCGCGGCAAGCAACCTTTCTTGATGTAACTCATTCTTTGATATGTTTGTGCTGACAATATTCGCCTGCGGGGAAACTCTTCTCATTACACACTTGCCAGAGTAAGCACCATATGTTATGCGACACGTAACAGTTAGCAATTTTGTAGCTATAGAGACTTGCTGTCATTGGCGGTGAAACTGCTGTGCAGCCGCTCTCGGATGTCGGAAGCTCTAGCTTGGCATGTGTTGAGCAAGACCCCTGGGTCTGATTGTCAGGCTTAGCCAACTGGAGATGAAAGGGACAATATGAATGGCGGGACAAGGTTCCTTGTCCAAGCTGATACTGGATGAGTTGAATGATAGTCGTCCGGTGCAAGTGTGGCCTTATTGACCATTTGAGGTCCTGCTTATATCCTCACTAACAAAATCATCTAGATAAGAAATACAAGCCGTAAATATTAACAGATCTTTAATATATCCTATGATTTAAATAAGTTATATGAGAGAGATAAAATATATTAAATACCCCGTAGTAATTAATTTAATTAACTTTATAAAATATAATTAATAATAATATCTTTAGAATAAATAGCTATATATATATATGTACAAGTTAAATATTATATTAAGATAATATTTTCCTTTTATAGTATATAAAATATTTTAAAGTAAAGGTTATATACTTAATTAATTTAAGTCCAGGTACTTCATGTATTAGGTCC
>JABFAI010000244.1:0-77390 GCA_013266175.1 Fusarium gaditjirri | reverse complement strand
ATCTATCTCCCCTATAACCAAAATTAGACCCCCAGAACGCGGGGGAAAGCATGGAGCCCGTAGAGTTGGGTTATCTCGGCATTGCAGTGCATCACTCTGGCGATAAGCTTTAGCTCTCGCGAGGAGTTGGCACTGTGTGGGGTAGACTTGGTCATGTCTTAATTCCGCTTCTGGTAATAAGCCCTCACTTCCCCACGCTTGAAAGATCAGACGTGTTTCTCCAATTTGAATCGGTACTTGCTCCGTATCTACCTCGCAGTCAGACGGTATATCTTCTTTCTGAAGGATTCATATCTTTATCACTTGCTAACTATTAGCCTCAATTCAGAAACTGCTCTGACACCACGTTACTTCACCATGGCCAAGCAACAGAAGGATAATGAGATTATCGAGCTCGCCAAGGGCCTCAAGGGTACTCCATGGTGCGAAGAGTATGAGAAGATGATCTCTGGCATGCTGTAAGTACACATTGCGTCTCTGATACGACTCTAGATTATGGTTCTCTAACGGCGGGGCTAGCTATAACCCCCTGCACCCCGAGCTCTTGGATGGCCGCCACAGAGCACGCTGTCTGGCGTACAAGTACAACAACCTTGACCCCAGCGCTGGCACTCGCGAGGAGATCGACACAAAGCGCACCGAGATGCTTTCGGAGATGCTCGGAAAGGTCGGCAAGGGAACGTACATTGAGACGCCTTTCATGCCTGATTACGGAAGCAATGTCTCCATGGGCGAGAACTGCTTCATGAACTTTGGGTAAGTCGCCAACTCTGAGACCATGAGTAAATATAACTATGCCTAATGTTGTTTTCAGCTTGACCATCCTAGATACCAGCCTCGTCATCATCGGCGACCGCGTGCAGATGGGTCCCAACGTGCACATCTACACCGCAGGCCACGAGACAAGCGTTCTGTCCAGGATCAAGTTCGTCGAGTTCGGACACCCCATCCGCATCGAGGACGACTGCTGGATCGGCGGCAACGTAGTCATCCTTCCTGGTGTAACCATTGGACGAGGCTGCACTGTTGGCGCTGGGGCGGTGGTTACTAAGAGCCTGCCCCCGTACTCGATCGCGCTGGGCGCGCCTGCAAAGGTGGTCAAGACTATACAGAGTGTGGAGGAGGAGTTGGCAGATCCTAAGAATCCATACCGAAACATGCCTGATCGAGAATAGATGGTTGCTTTGGCATTGCCTTTTTAGGTCAGAAAATTGAACTTGTCATTGTTTATTGCACATAACTCGTTTTTATTGACTCTGCCGTCTACCGAGATGCTAGTATACTCTTTGTAGCTAGACTGTATAACACTGTCCATTCCTTATGTCCATCGATCCATCATGATCATGTTCATGGGCCCTCTAGATAGCGATTGCCTCTGCCTGTACTTCAACATGCTTCCCCGGATTAACAAGCCGGCCACAACAACCGAGGTCAATGTCGGATTATATGCCGGATATCGTTCCCGAAAGATACTAAGCAGCGTTACCTCATCCCCAGCCCGGGTAAAGTAAGCCACCAGCTTGTGAGCTGAGGCGAGACCGTGGGCAACACCCACATTCTTCAGCGCTGCGTCAAGACAGTCAAACACTGCGTTGAACTCGGCTTCTATAGAGCTGGTGACGAGTTGTCCGGTTCTGATGTCTACCCCGACATGGCCTGTCGTGATAACTAGAGATCCTGATAATGGGATCGTGGCGGTTGTTGCGAGTGAGGCGGAGCGGAGCATTTCTCCTACTACGCCAGGGAGGAACTGATAACGGACTGGTGAAGAAATGATGATAACGTATTGGTGGTTTCTGAGTGCTGCTTAGACGAATTACGAGTGCTTGTTCTTCCGCCTTGGCTCGACGATTGCTAGATGGCTGAAGATAAAGGTGACTGCCATCAGAACTAGCCAAGCCTCCGTTTTATCTCCAGATAAACTTACACGGCCTGTTGACTTGGATGCAAATGGTGTTTAGTCTCGGTAGCTTATCGCGCGTGTAGTCTAACTTTGTTACTTATTGGGTAATAACCTCAACTCCATTCTTGGTGCTTGATCCCCGCACTTATCCCCAAGTCCCTTCACTTTATTGATTGATGCTGAAAGCTTATGGACATCTCAGCGAGATGTATCAAGCCAACACACTGAAAATACCCAATTAACTTCAGGTTTTAGAAGGTAATATGTACATAGCCTCAATAAAGATAAGTCTCCCAATTTGAATATAATAATAAGAAGCTTTTATGATGACTCAAATAACTCAAATAGTTCTTCATCTTTGTCCGAGACCTGACGCAAGCAGACTGTAAATGCAACCTCGAGATTAAGAGTTCAACATTTTACCAATGTGGCCCAGAAAATATGGCATCATCTTTCATTTGGATTATTACAAGTTATAAAGACAGTGGGTTGAGAGCAATACTCTAATCATGACCCGTCCAAGAAACATTTTAACCACGATCCTCTCCTTCATTTTATCTCCACACCATTAACCACTCTTATGCACAACACCAATAATCTTCTCAACAACAGAGGGATCCGAAAGCGTAGTGATATCCCCCAGCTGATCCTGCTCGCCCATAACCACCTTTCGCAAAACACGACGCATGATCTTTCCAGACCGAGTCTTGGGCAGATCGACCACCATGAAGATCTTCTTGGGAGCCGCAAAAGGACCAATGTTGTTGCGGACCTGCAGTCTGAGCTCGGCGTGGACTTCCTCCTCAGAGGTTCGGAACGCTTCCTTGAGGCAGACAAAGGCGATGACGGATTGGCCTGTTACTTCGTCGGAGACGCCTACGACGGCGGATTCAGCGACGGCGGCGTGCTCGACCATTGCAGCTTCGATTTCGGCGGTTGAGAGGCGGTGGCCGCTGACGTTGATTACGTCGTCGACACGGCCGCGGATCCAGTAGAATCCGTCTTGGTCGCGGGCAGCTCCATCACCAGTGAACTACAAAAACATTAGCAGCTGCTTAACTACTCAGCTCGATAGAATACTTACGTAGTATCCAGGATACACCTTGAGATATGTCTCCTCGAATCGCTGGTGATCACCGTAAACAGTTCGAGCCATACTAGGCCATGATGCCCTGAAAGCAAGAACGCCTTCGACTCCGTTACCATGAATCTCAGCGCCAGAAACAGGATCAATCAAGACAGCATCGATGCCGAAGAATGGCAGACAAGCAGATCCAGGCTTCGTGGGAGTAACACCAGCGAGAGGGGTGACGGCGTGAGAGCCAGTCTCGGTTTGCCAGTATGTCTATTCTAGTTAGTTACGTCCATCAATAGCCCTCCGCTGCCAACTTACATCAACAATATGGCATTCACCCTTTCCAATGACGTCGTAGTACCACTTCCAAATCTCAGGAGCGATAGGCTCACCTACTGAACCAAGGACTCGCAGACTGCTGGTGTCATGATTGACGGGATCGGATCCAGCTCTCTTCAACAAGCGAAGAGCAGTGGGAGCAACGTAGAAGTGCGTGATCTGGTGGTTTGCAATGATGTCCCAGAAACGAGAAACATCAGGGAACGTCGGCGTTCCCTCAAAGACCACTGTTGAAACACCTAACAGGAGCGGAGCGTAGACAACGTAAGTGTGGCCAGTGATCCAACCAACGTCGCCGGCGCAGAAGTATCGGTCGTTGTCGTGAATGTCAAACACATACTTTCCCGTTGCAGCTGCTCCAACCAGAAAGCCACCAGTGGTATGCAAAACACCCTTAGGCTTGCCCGTTGATCCAGAGGTATACAGCAAAAACAGAGGATCCTCAGCATCCATGGACTCGGGAGGGATGTAGCTAGGCCACTTGGCAGTCTCTTCATGCCACCAATGATCCCGTTCCTCAGTCCACGCGACCTTGGCACCAGTCCTCTTGAAAACAAGCGTCTGAACGCCCTCGAGTGGGCTCAGCGCTTCATCAACAATCTTCTTGATGCCGATTGTTCGGCCGCCGCGCTGGCTCTCATCGGCAGTGATGACAATCTTGCTCTTGGCGTTGACGACGCGGTCTCGCAGGGATCCAGCGGAGAAACCAGCGAAGACAACAGAGTGAACAGCGCCGATGCGGGTGCAGGCCAGGATGGCGATCAGCGCTTCGGGGACCATGGGCATATAGATAGCGACCGTGTCGCCCTTTCGAACGCCAAGGTCTTTGAGAGCCCATGAGACCTTGCTGACTTGCTTAAGCAGCTCACCGTATGTGATGGAGCGTCCACCATTTCCGTCGTCAGTCTCGTGGATAATGGCAACCTTGTTGGGGTCTTTGAGCGCATGGCGGTCAACGCAGTTAAACGAAGCATTCAGCTTTCCGCCAAGGAACCACGAAGGGTTACCCTCAACTAGGGAACCGCTCTTGACGGTGTGAAAGTCGTGGTCCCATGTAAGAAGCTCACGGGCCAGGTTTCCCCAGAAAGCTTTGGGCTCCTTGATGGAGAGCTGATGCATCTGCTGGTACTCCTCCAAGCCTAAATACTGTAAGTACGGTAGACATTTCCAGATAAGGATACAACTCACTGCCAATGTGAGGCTTGCTGGGGTGTCCTGAAGACCTGTTGTTAGTACACAGCTATTGTACAGCATGGGTTCACGCACGTGCGAGCATCTTGTCGGGAAGATCTAACTCAATCTTAGCACAATCTCAAACGTCAGCAGAGTGTTGGGAATACATACACCATTCCTCTCCGTCACCATTGGTGACTGGTTGTGTCGATATGGGTTGACGCATGATGTAATCGTATGTTGTACTTTTTTTTTATGCAATGAAGTGAAAAAGTAGCTGGGGGGCGTAGTGCGAAGCTTGGAATTTTATCGATATCGTTTGAAAAGTCGAGGTGACTGAAAGGGGAAAAGGGGTGAGCAGAGGGTATTAGGTCAGCAGGATCCACGTAGGGTCAACCGCTGTTGATTCGATGACGCAGTGGGCGGTAGTGGAAGATCCTTGCCTTGTGATTCACTGGCTTCAAATGGATCAGAGGTCAATTTCGCCGATCCAAGCCGCGGTTCATTTGACCTGACTCAGCCTGTCTTGTGAGGACCCAAAGACTCGGCCAACAATGGAGTCTCCCGATTACTCTATCTGATGATAAACTTAAGCTTAAGTCTGCTCCATCACCTGCTCGTGAATCACTTGGCCACAGTTCTTCGGCACTCGAGACTGTAAAAGGGAATAAAACTAGACCAATTCTGCCGTAAGCTTCCCACACCGCCTTGTACAGTATACTTACTACCAAGTGTCAGTGTACAAGGGAGACCGCGGTATCGGGGCCTGTATCCGTCCTGCGGCGTAATCTTGGCGATCATTCCACTTATTACCGCAACCGGAAATAGTGGTCTTTTTCTGCCATCGTAATCCCAGTGATTCCTTGTCATACGTATGATGCACCGCCAGTCTGGTCTGGCAGTTCTTCGCCTCTACTACCTTACGAGGCAACATCACCACGTGGAGCGAGTGAGAAGCACGCATTTAGGCCCTGCCAAGACCTTGAAAAGCTTGTGATGGCATTGAGCCTGAATAACTTAACTCATGCGACAGTCGAGTCTAGGGTATCTCACTTCTCTCGTGATTCAGAGGCTCGTGCTTTTTTTGTTTTGTTGAGGGTCCCCCAACACGACAAAAATAGTAGATCCCACTGTAATTAGAAAAAAAAATAAGCGCTATAGGGTTGGCCGAAGCAGTTGACAACGCCAAGTCATATGACCAACCTCACGACTTGATCTGGCCACGAATATCGGTTGCTCGAGTACAAGAACACGCAAGCCAAGACCGTCACTGATCCCGAGGTTGATGAATTTCGAAAAGCTTGTGAATTGCATTCAAGAGCATGCACGTGAAATTGGTCGTTGCATCATGATGTGATTTGATGTCACGATCTTTTCTGTACAGCTACGCATCTAAACACATGGAGAATTACATACTCTCCGGCAGTTAATTAAATGTTTGGGACAGACCTGAAATTAATCAGTGGCAGTGAAGTTGTTAATTCATTCTATGCGCTCTCATAAGATTTGAGGTTCCGCCAGACAAACTGCGAGTTGACACTCATTCAGGCTTCCTTGCGTAAACAACCCGCTGACGATAGAATGGGTGAAACTTTCCAGACCGAATCTCGCGTCGCAACTGAGCGCAGTAAACAGAAACTTCTTCCTTAGTCCAGCCAAGAACAATATTAGCCATGTAAAGAACATAACCCTCGTAGTCCTGTTCAAGCGCGGCCTGCGCAAACTGTCCAATTTGCTTGAGTCGATCGTCCTTGGGCCAGCCTCCGATGGGTGCCTGAATTGATGCAAGTCAGCCATAGACACAAAGAAAAGATTGACGCAGCATACCTTGAAGTCCCAAACCTTGACATCGACAAAGCCTGCTTCCTCCATCCCCTTCTGCTGCAGATCCTTATCGATGATCTCAAAAGTGCGGTTCAGCTTTTTCCCGCCTTCGATGAAAAACTTGCCCCATTCGTTAATAGCACAGGTTTCAGTCACAGTACCATCGTCGCTTTCCATTCTAGGGGATGCTTCGTAGCTCTCAATCCAGCCGCCGGGCTTGCAAACGCGAAATGCTTCCTTGAACAGGGCAGACCAGTCGCTGATGCTTCCGTACAAATAGCGCATGTGCACGTAATCGAACGAGTTGGGGTCGAAAGTCCACTCTTGAGTACAGTCTTCTATTTCACTGCTGTTGTCAGGAAATGTCAGTAGTATTAGCTTTCACAGGCTTCTTACAACTTCAGATTGGGTGGGACCCAGTCAGGTTGGATGGGCGAGATGTCTGTTCCAACCACTTCGGCATTGGGATACTCATCCGCGAAATCGCTGTGCAAAGGTCAACAGGGAACAAAGATCTCATGCTTGCCAAGACATCTCACATAGCCCAGATACCTATTGGCTCAGTTAGATTATGCATTTGGGAAGATTCTCAGTAACATACCAGTTCCCGTTCCAACGTCTAGGACTTTCTACATCCACTGTCAGAAATTTGTTGCAAACAGCCAACGGTACCGCACGAACCTGAATATCATGCCCCAAAGGAGCCAGATGGAGTTTTCCGCCCAGTGAAAGAGACAGGAGGTGATGGCTGGTTCAAGTCAGCTTATGTTCCTACATATTACCTCCGACAAATCCAGCTCACTTGATATCCATAGATTCATTATGATGCTCGTCGTTCGGTGTCCTGGTCTACGTCAGCCCGAGAGCTCACTCGAGAGAAAGCTTCCGTACCAGTACTCGGCATTTCCCCGCTCAGAATGATAGGTCCTCCCGTGAATGGTGCGGTAATGAAGGATGCTTGAAGAGATTGACTCAGTTGAGCTGGCAGCATCATCTCCGACTGCTGAATCAGCATCGTCATCTCCTGGTGCTTCCTACAAATAGTCAATAGCCGCGCTCAAGGAAATCTGATTCTACATACGCCCTCATTCAAGTTAGCCCAATGATCAGGGTTGTGAAAGTCCTCAACTGGTTCGGCGGGGTTGTCTGCAGTGGCTTGCTCAGTAGACGTCTGCTCTGTAGGTGCAGGGGTTGCCTCTGCTGGAGGCGACGAGGCAACAGGCGCCTTCGGAGAGGTAGAAGCCTCCTTTGAAGTCTCTACCATTTTGCATGTATGCCCTGATAATTCTGAGACGGTTCAGGAGTTTGAAGGCAAATGAGGAGACGACCAAAGTGGCGGAACTGACAACTCAGCAAGGTTACAACGTGCTGATCTGGCAACGAGAACCCTGTCTTCTCCACCCCGCCATGAGCTAAATACCGCCAATTTGCATTAAGATATGCCCTTAAATAGGATTATTGTGTTATTACATCCAGTAAAATGACATCACTGGTTGGAATACATACTAGTAATCAATGCCATTCTATGTCCTTTTTCAATGTCACGTCACTCCACCAGTTCATGCCAATGTATGTATGCAGAAACCTAAAAGCAGTGTGCATCCAGACAATGAATAATCACCAGTAGGATAAGCATGCTTCATCTCCCTCTCCCCTAAAACACCCGTACACATAGCCTCCTTTAGATTGTAATAGGAAGCCAGTACTATATACTTCTAGTATATAAAATATTAGTTATCGCGGAAGCTTATAAGTAGAAGCTTATATTATGAAAAAGAATATCATGTTCTTATTACCTATATTGATAGTCTGAAACTTGATCTTAAAAGCAGTATTCTTATCTATAGCTATTATATTAAACTAGGTAGAATAAGCTATGGATAATAGAGAAGGTTTTGATTTGTTAGACTACGTATCCGCCCTCAGTTAATACACACATCGGCCACAAAGGGGGACACCGCAATTGATGCAACTTGGATAAAGGGTTATGTTTTACTAGCCACAGTCATAATTACACTCATTGCTGTTAGCATTCAATTACACAAGCCTTAATTGGTTTTAGTTATGTTAATGCTGTGACTTTTCTGCTTTATGGATTGGAGAGCTTGAATTAGTTTTTACAACCGATCCTAACTAGACTCTTCCTCACCTAAGTGTCCTGTATAACCTTTCTCTATACATAGTTAAATTAAACTTATATTATAAAGCAATTGAACTGAAAATAAACTGAAGTATATTTAAGCTTAAATACTTATATATAAGTATTTCTTAACCTATTAAACCTCTATTTAGTAGACAGTTTATATAAACCTCCTATTTATAATATCTTATAAAATCTATACTATAATAAGGCTGTTATATCCTTAACTAACCCTAACGAATGAAGACGTAAAAACCTCTCGAAGTTCCCCAATTATCGTGCGATTGGCACCCAGGTTTCTTGTTCGTCCATCTCAAGCCCGTGCGAGTCACGCATATGCCTTTTGAAGTTATCCTTCCTACCGTTTGAGATAGCCTTCTGGCAGATAGAACAAGGTAAAGATTTGCCAGAGATATCCAAAATAGTTGCAAGAGAAGGGTGATAAACTCGAACATGCTTTTTCATATCCTCTTGTTCCGCTTTTTTTTCTGGGCAAACTGGACAAATCACCGGCTTATAGTGATTGCGAACGTGTTTCCTATATCGTCAATTTTCATTCGTGAGAGACTGAATAGTTTGACTCACGTCACACGACATAGTAGTTTGTATCTCTTGCGAGGAGTTTTACATTCTGGATGATGACAAAAACATCCTGTAAGCTTACCGCCATGGGCATATTGGTGAGTTGGAGGCAGTTTATCTTCCTGGAAGGGCTGTGAAGCCCGTCGCCGCTCTTCGTTGCTCCTACCCGACGCTCTGTTGACCGAATTGACCATGGCCATGCTGTGTTCATTCGGCGGAGTCTGATCATAAGATCCAATGCCAGGTAAATCTGGTCTATTTGGCATAGCGGTTGGAGACTAATGCTCGCCGCTTTGATCAGAAGCATCGGTACGGTTGGGTAGAGCAGTTGCATCAAATGTTTGATGGAGCTCAAGTTCGCGCAACGATACGTATTGGGCCCGTTCCCCCTCGGCAATAGTTGGGCGATCTTCCATCTTTCTCTTTTGTAATACTCAACAAGCATTCCATGGACGTAACGAGAACCAACTGAGAGAATATGTTCTGTAAGGCTGCGTCAGACCATTGGTTTAATAAAATTAGTACTCAAGCGGATGTAGATGCAGTATTACATCCATGTAAACTTATAATGTTTCTTTTTAAAAATATTTTTGCTGCAGGAAGTTGAGGTATATGAAATTTTAGAAGGGAAAAGTAAAATAGTTGGACGAGCGGACTTTTAACTCCAGACTGGTGTTTCTCTCATCCTGCAGACTAAAATTGTACTAATGTTTAACAAGGTCAATTTAATTGGGCTGTTGCAAGTGTGACAGGACGTTGATGATACAATCTTGTTCGCGACTTCAACACCAGGATATCAACGCAAGATTCCATTGGCCAATATGCAAGAGGCATACCACTTTAGCTGTGGGAATGACGTGGCTACACCCGACAGTTGGCTCATCGCCCAATCAGCAACGGGATTTCAAGCCGCAATATGTCTGAGGCCTGCCACGCTGCTCGGCGCGAAATCCCTAATACTTCTCCTAAAATGATATACCTTATCTCTAAGCGATCGGTAAATATCATTACACGTTAGCTCTCGATAGGCATCCACCCTCTCTGCCTTGACTACTTTCATTAAACAACACTTGCCCAATCTGTAGAATAAGGTGTTTGTGATTATGGGTAAGTATTTAGCGACGCCATTATCGCAGTACGTCGGCTTATTATTAGAATCGAAAGGAATTCAGCAACCGCTTTCGGTCGCTCGAGAGCGGGCGGTCGTCAAACGTTTCTATCCTCCCCTTTTGTTATTAATCGGCTTGACATCCATGTGTCCACGACGAAGACTAGGAGAGGATCCAGAATTCGATGCTTTGACAGGGCTGGAGCCACTTTTCCGAGCATTTGTCTCCAAAATTGCATTCCTTTGTTGCACCGAGGTTGGAAGCGGAGCAATCTCGGCTTGTGCTGTGTTACAGATGCCCGATTGTATCCAGTATGTGATTGGTTTCAACCAGCAAAGTTCGACGAGACGTGAAAAGGTCCGAGCTAGCATAGCTTCTATTCTGCATCTGTTCTCTGCAATTCCGCCAGAACATAGTGCGGAACGAGAAAACCTTCGGAAACAGGCCCTACACGCATCGCTCGAGTTGTGCGAAAGTCGGGTGAATGGATACTTGAGATCGCTCAAGGTCCATCTGCAAGAGTGTATTGAAGCCTGTGAGCGTGAAAGCACCCAGGAAAGTAGGTTCCGTATATTCGGTTTACGATTTACATATGGAACTGACAAGAGTTAGGTGAATCGACTCAAAATGAAATGTCCCAGGTCCTACGCCTTTTAGAAGCCTGTTTTGGCCCATGTCACTCTGAACCAGGTGAGTGTTTGGACCCTGGTACCCAGAGTCAACTGCCCATCTAATAATCATTTATTCAAGTAAATCGCTTTATCTTATGTGACTTGATTACTTCTTTGAACAACTTTTTCAAGTCCAACACCTTCGTCGATGTCAGGCGTCGCTTGGCGCGTGAAGATAGCATGATGTCAACGACATATTGGTCAGACTTTGTTCATGTTGCAGGTCGACTGCTTACCTATAAGCGCGCAGTGGAGTTGATGGACATGGTTGCAAAGATCTGGCCTCAGCTCTTTTCAGACATCAAAATCTGCATGATACCATCAAGTTCAACAGTGTCTGGCGTTCTTCCTCCGACTCCTTGGACAGCTGCTCAGATCATGAGAAAAATGACTAGCGATGAGTCGCTATTGGGTCGTTTTGCAGCACAGCTAGGCTCGCTTTCTGTCCACAACATAGATGCCAAGGTCTCTGAACTTTGGCGTAGTGCACCTAAACCAATGGTGCATGCGGAAGTGCTGGTGCATGACTGGCTAGAAAACACCGAGGGTGGAATCCGTCCTGAACGGTTTTTCAACCGTTGGAAATTCATCGGATCAAGCAAACCACCCTGCAAACTGTGCTCTTACTTTTTCGATGAATATCCAACTGATGTTCAAGTCCGGCCCTCCCATCAAAATGCGTATCTTGCCTGGCGGATGCCTGATGTGTATGAGTACCAAGGCGAGGAATCACGCCGTAAACGAATGCTTGTAATGGAAAGCATCAAGACTCGAATCAGAGCAGACGTTATACGGCTGCTGTCTGAGAAGCTAGCCGATGGGCGGCCTCATGATTCAAGCGCATATATATCCTTGTGGCGTGGTATAGCGCCAGATCCTCCCAACAACCCTATCTCACTAGAAGCGACTGCTCAGTTGCTCGAATCTTGCACGCTTTCGACAACGCACGAACAAGGTGCCACTAATGGAGAGTCGTCCAAGGAAGTGGTAAAAGTTCTGGATGAGAATGAAGAAGTACTAGATGAGAATCATGAAGAGGAATTACTTTTCAAAGGTAGATCAGCTGTCCGAAAGACGGTACAGAACCGACTGGGAGAACAATAACAAATTAGCTTGAACACCCCGATATTAAGATTCGAATCTGCATAATCTTGAATCTTAATCTTTATTCGTTGCTGGTAATAGCCATTACCTAGACTCCTCATCGTAGTCGAAACACAATCCCTTGTTCGCACTATCCCACCTCTGAATCTTGGCATATTCCAGGTTGTTACTCAGCAAGGAGCAGCACTAGCCGCTTTGATCACATAAAGCACACAGTTCCAAGCCGCAAGTAATATTTACAGTTCTGGTAGATTACTTATATTAATGCAGAGAGTGATACTGGTCTCAATATGGCCAGGAGTATGCTAAAGTAGCATAGCTATATAATAACATGCCTTGCAATCACAAGAGATTGCAACAGCTCCGTCACAAAAGCCGTTTCAAGAGCTCAAAAAACAGAACCCAATGCCCCTCGACAGGTAAAGAGTGATATATAGAATGTTTTAAAGCTAAGAGATTTGGCTTCTGAAACGTTACAGCTAGTCTTTGAGCGTTTCAGTTGCAAAGCAAACCACAGGCTTCTCCTGGAGCTTGCAGCATTGATGCATGGTCAAAGCAGGCCTCCCCAATTGCAGCTATCCTTGTCGGCGTGCTCAGATGACGTGGAACCAGAATCATGAAAAGGCGTCCCTTAGACATCTAGCGGGTATGCTCATGTCTTTCGATGAATT
The DNA here is from genome assembly GCA_013266175.1 of Fusarium gaditjirri. Taxonomy (NCBI): domain Eukaryota; kingdom Fungi; phylum Ascomycota; class Sordariomycetes; order Hypocreales; family Nectriaceae; genus Fusarium; species Fusarium gaditjirri. The sequence goes on along the minus strand of JABFAI010000244.1, from coordinate 64,799 downwards.
CTTATACACTGTTAGACAGCATAATGGCCGGAAAGAGATTTCTGATATATGTTATGAAATGACAAGTGCCTCTGGGAAGAACTATAAGCTGAATCTATTGCCACAGAAAGGACAGCTTCTAAGCGCCTGCATGCCAATATTACCTCACGACTCCAATAGCCACTCGATTCTCAACAACTTGGCACGCCAATCCCTCACCGAAAGAATTGACTGTGGCATGTTCAAGCGTCAAACGGTTCGAGATCTGATTTTACAGCAACAGGGTAATCAATACACGACGGTCCATTATACATTCAAAGCCAAGAGAGCACTTGCTGTCGAACTAGGATACTGCCTCTTTGATTTCTTCGATGCTAGCTTGGATCTAAAGACATATGCTTTTTCGGGTCGTCACAAAATCCCGGCGAAAGAGATGTATTCTACCGTTCATTGACATCTCAATTTCCCAGCTATTATCAAGCTTGGACGTCTTGCAGGAACGAGGCGCAAGGCTGGAAGACTCCTACACGTAAGCCATTAGAGGATGTCTCAGTGTTCATAGCCAACTCCAAAACATCAAAACGGACGGCACTCGGGGAGATATAACTATTCGAGATAAGCTCTATCTATCATCACATCGTTCAGCACCTTGAGACTGCTTTGGAAAACTGCTCATCAAATCTCAATTTGAGGCGGCAGCACTCTACGAACATAGAGATTGAGTCAGTAATGGAACTGATGAACAAACGAGCCTGCACAACAACGAAAAAGGATGATGCTTGTGACATGCCTGGAGCGCTGTCAGACGCATATTGTGAGTTGTTACCACGGCAAGCCGGCATAGGCAAGGACTTCCCTATCAAGCCAAAGACGTTCCCTAATACAACAGCCGGATCTTCTAAGAGAGATGTTCTACCTCCAAAGGATCGTTGCTGCTTCAGGGTTGCTATTATTTGCACCCTGCCACTGGAATTTAACGCTATCCGATCACTCTTTGACTTTACTTGGCAAGAACAACATCACCACTGCAGGAAGGTCAAAGGCGACACAAACCACTACGTCAATGTGCGCATAGGCGACCTTGACGTTGTTGTTCTGCCCTTATCTAGTACGGGCAACGTAAGCGCAGCAACTGCAGTTGCCAACTTAGAATATTCCTACACAGAGTTAGAAGTGGTCTTCCTAGCTGGTATCTGCGGCGGTATCCCGGAAGTACGCCCATCCAACAGTGGAAAAAGAGAAGTCCTTCTTGGTGATGTTGTAGTCAGTTCAAACATGGTACAGTACGACTTTGGAAGACGTTACCAAGACAACTTCGTGACCAAACCGCCCGTTCATACAGCGAAAAAGCCGATAAATAATTTTCTTATTCACTTGAAAACTGATATCTTTCTTGACAATCTTACGGAAAGATCAGCAGAGGTTTTGGAACAAATGCAGCTGAGCAACCCGGATTATCAGTACCCTGGCTCAGCTAGTGATCGACTATACGAACGAACCTACCAGCATCAGGTCGACACTTTAGTACTATGTACATGCTTCAGCAGCCCAAGCGTGATATGCCAGCGCTGTCGTGGTGTCTCCTGCGACGAGGCGGGGTGCGATAAGAAATTCCTAGTAATGAGATGTCGACTGCAGGAGAAAATGCTCTTGGAATAGCAAGGTGATATTTGCAAGGCACAAAAGCCTTTGATCTTTCTGGAGCGGTTTGGATCTGGAGACACGGTGCTCAAGTCAAGTCAGGATCGAAACAAACTTGCTGAGCTGCTTGGCATTGCGGCTTTTGAGATGGAGAGCGCTGGTTTGTGGGAAGACTTGCCATGTATTGTGGTGAAAGGTGTCTGTGACTATGCAGACTCTCATAAGAACAAGGAATGGCAGAACTTTGCTGCAGCAACGTCGGCTTCTGTTGTTAAAGCTTTGCTAGAACGGTACATCATAACTGATGAATAGATTCTGAGATTCCAGGGTTGTAGATGTATCTGCATCTGTTAGTACCGGAAGAAAAACCACCGTCCTCCCGTACAGGTCCGAGTTGGTGAATAGAAATGCCAGTGTCATTAGTGTCGTTCTCACTATCACCTTGACACTATTGCAACATGAGCGTCATAAACTTCGGAACGGGCCGATGATGGCATTGGATGCTATGACGCATGGTCTGAGCAGCAAACTTTACATTCTTGCCGTACATCCGAGCTTCATGGAAGAGGAGCATGGAAGGTCTGGAACTTCTGTTGCGAATACGCTCGCCATGAGAGGTATCTGTCAATCGAATCCATTGCGTTTCATCCGTACTTCCGATGAGTCTTCTCTTAAAGGCCCAGACAGATAGCGGTTGCATCGAGCGCAAGAGAAGGCTTAGCCTTGCGAAATTTCCCGACCTCAATTGAGAACTTATGGCATAAACCCTGGGGTGCAATGACATGATCTGATGAGAAAAGAGAGGATAAGAAGAATAAATTTAGTTGTGGTCCCAGATAAAGAACCGCAGCTGGTAAATACGCAATGCGTCCAACCAGACTCCAAACACGGCATGAAAAGGAGCCTCAATGCAACATAACAAAACCTTGTGCAATCCCAGCATCGGCAAATTCTGTGACACGGCAGTTGTGATAGACGTGATATGAATGCGGTGATGACAACGTTTACACTCTGCAATCTCTCTCTCTCCGCGAACTCCGAATGCCGTATCTCGTCTGTGCGAATGAAGACTCGTTATCGTCGACGTCTGCTTACTTTATCTGTGCTATCATTGCTCTCCCGTCCACATCTGCCGACGAGATTTATTAGCTCCAACGCAGGCATGTCGCAGGGAAAAACTCTCCTCGCCTCGTTTCCGCAGTAATGACTGATAGGTCAATAATTATGATGGCATTTATTCATAAAAGCGTAAATCTGCGCTCGGATATCTGCATCAGCTCTATTTGCCGTGTTTACTTGCCGAGCTGGTGGATCATTCTGTCCCCAAATACCCCAGAATGACCTGTGGGGGCAAACCTGGAGTACCCGAAGACCGAGACTGTCATCAAGATCTGGTCTAAGTTGAAAGTGATATAAGAAGAGAGTATGCTAGACTTTGGATGATAGGAAATAAACCACTTCAATACTTTCTTCAACACTTCTTTTAATTTGCTTGCCCTTTTTGTGCCTTCAACATGCACAGTGGCTTGGTTGAAACTATTCTCGGTGCCCTCGCCCAGCATTGGGCGTTGGTACTTATCTCGCTGACTGTCGCGTGGCTGGTCAAGAACAGATATCACCACGGGCTAAATAAATACCCCGGTCCTTTTTTGGCGTCTTTGACGGACTGGTGGCGCTTCTGGGATGTTTATGGCCAGCGACCTGAGGTGACACTACAGAAACTTCATGCTAAGCATGGTGATATTGTCAGACTGGGACCAAATACTATCTCGTTTGCGGACCCTGCTGTTCTCAAGTCCATCTATGGTCTCAGCAAGGGCTATGTCAAGGTATGTTCTTACTTCCAAGCTTAGAGCCTTGATACTAACTATCTCAGTCCGACTTTTACATTGTCCAGCAATCCGTGGTCAAGGGCCACCGTCTCGCATCTCTCTTCAGCACTACAGACAATGACTTCCACTCCCAATTCCGCAGATGCGTCAACTCTGCATTTTCCATGAGCGCGCTGGTTCAATACGAGCCCTTTGTCGATAACACCACCAAGCTGTTCCTGGAACAGACCGAGAACCTCTTTGCTAAGAAGGGTGATATCTGTGACTTTACACAGTGGCTTCAGTTCTACGCTTTTGATGTCATTGGCGAGATCACGTACAGCAAGAGACATGGATTCATTGAGAAGAATGAAGACGTTGAGGGTATTGTCGCGTACCTGAGCAAGCTGTTCCTCTATGTTGCCCCTGTAAGCCATCCGTTCACTTGTCCAAGCTCTTGACTAACACCGATCTTAGATTGGACAAATTCCCTTCCTTGACCTCATCTTCCAGAAGAACCCCATCTACCTCAAGCTCTCCCAATGGGGACTCTTTGACTCAACAATCGCCGTTGCACGCTTTGCCCGTGCCCGCATGGCCGAGCGTCTCATCCCTGAGCTCAAGTCCGTCGATAGCCTCCCCACCAGCAATCTCAAGAAGCAGCCCCTGGGTCAAGACTTGCTCTCCAAGTTCATCGCTGCTCGTGAGGCCCGCCCTGAGTTCATGACAGACACTCTGGTCCAGACCATGGCTGTCTCCATGGCTTTTGCAGGTTCAGAGACCACAGCTATCACTCTGTCCGCCGTCTTCTACTACCTCCTCCGAAACCCCGAGTGCTACCAGAAGCTCAAGAAGGAGCTTGACGAGGCTGCCAAGGCCGGTATCTTTTCTGACTACGAAACTGGCCTGGTCACTTTCTCCGAGGCTCAGAAGTTCCCTTACCTTCATGCTTGCGTCCAAGAAGCTTTCCGAATGCACCCAGCGCCTGGTCTACCTCTTGAGCGAATCGTTCCTCCTCAGGGAGCAGAGATCGGAGGCGAGTTCATCAAGGGCGGCACAATCGTTGGCGTCTCAGCCTGGATCATTCACAACCGTCCAGAGATCTTTGGCACCGATACTGACAAGTACCGACCTGAGCGCTGGCTGCCCGACCCCAATCTTGATGCTGAAGAGGAGGATAAGCGCATCAAGAAGATGACGGGTATGATGTTCCAGTTTGGCATGGGTAGCCGAACATGCATTGGCAAGAACATCAGTCTGTTGGAGATCTACAAGGTTGTACCAAGTCTTCTAAGACGATTCGAGGTAAGCTATGCTCAGTCCGTGCTTATACAAAGCCAATACTAACAAGAAGCAGATTAAGTTTGAGGACCCAAGCAAGGAGTGGAGGATCATCAACGCCTGGTTCGTCAAGCAGGCAGACTTCAACGTCAAATTCACAAGGAGGGAGCTCGTACAGCCGGAGCTCTCAGAGAAGCAGGAATAAACGTGTAATGAAGTATAATGACATAGATTGTAACATTTGATATAACTTATAGATAATTCTAAGCAATGCTGCTGCTCTTGACGATGGTTCCGAAAGCATCGCCAATCTCGCTCAGTGCAACCTTGACCAGTTGTGAGGCGTCAACGCCGGGGATGTCTCGGTCACCAACAGCATCTTCGGGGATTATGACATCGTAGCCAAGCTCATCAGCCTGTCGTGCGGTAGTCGAGACGCAGACATGAGCCTGGCCGCAATTAGTCTCATATCTCACTTACGTATAGCTCAACGACTTACCATGTAGCCTGTAAGAACAACCTTCTTCTTTCCAGTCTTATCCAAAACGCTCTGAAGATCCGTCTTGGCGAAAGAACCAGGGAAGTTCTTGTGGATAACAGCCTCGCCATCCTTGGGCTTCAGCTCCTCAAACTCCTCAGCGAGCTTGGTACCCGGGGTAAAGACCGGCGCGCCCTCTGGTGTGTCATGGAGAACGTGCACGATGCTTCCGTTCGCAGCTCTGTATTTCTCCAGAAGCCCAGCGATGACTTTGCGCGACTCGGCAGCGTTGGCGACTTTGAGCTTTCCCTCAGCGTACTCATTCTGCGCGTCGATGATGATGAGGACGCTGTCAGAGGGGCTGGCCGTTGCGGCGGGAGCGCCAAAGATTTCGCGTAAAGAAGTTGCAGAGGCCATGTTTTTGTCGTTGATTATGCAGCGAATAATGAGTACTGCTACTGCAGATGCGTAACTAATTTATGTCTTTATATAATGGTTAGATCATTGAGATGACCCCTCACCTGGAGCAATGATCCAATTTGATGATATTCCCATTACTCAGCAACCAAGGTCGAATTAAGGTCAAAGATCACGTAATTGGAAAGAAAGCCAGCAAGCAATTGATTCAGGTACAGCAAAATTACCAATTACGCCTTAACTAGGCTGGATGTTGGCTGTTGTGTCCTTTGGTCCGAAGAGCGATCTAGCTTATCATTGGATGAGGCCATTGAGTTTATGCCCAATTTGTATATTATAGCCGGCAAAATGGGTCTCGAATTCTATCCACTCGCCCGTCATTTGTAGTAACTGGTAACTGGTAACGTTATGGCCACTTTCTTACATAATGCTACTATAGACATTTACAACTCTTTGAATGATTTACACTGGTATAATGGGGGTTCTTCTGAGGTGATCTCGCCTACTTCTGTGAGTAGTCGACTCCTGTCAATTACGAGGAAATTATTAGCTTATACTATAGTCATAGGATGTCCAGCAATTTAACCGTATATCATCCTCCCATCATTAAATCGTTTTTTTTTCTATAGCGAAAAGTCATACCCATTTGTCCCATACCCATAGGCACATACATTCCGTGCCTCCCACTTCAAAAAGTCATCAAGATCATGGTCCAGATTACATCCGATCGGGGGTATTTCAGACTTATCCAAATCCTTCCCATCTAACGAGATCTGAACTGGCATCATTGGGCTCATGGGACTTGACAAAGAGCTCGCTGTGGAGCTATCAATATATTCTTGGGTCTCTGCCCATTGCTGGGTCTTTTGGCGTATCATTTTTGGTCGAATAGGTTTTGGCGACTTGAGCGATGGCATGCGGCAATCTATGGTCGGTCGGATAACTGTTAGGTGTTTTGCGTCGTCTTGGGGTTTGTTGTTTAGGGCGTTGGTGAGGGCTTCGAATGCTTTGTCTGTTTGGCGGGCGGTGCGCTTGTTGCAGTCCAGTGTGTATCTGTGATCCAGGGGTGTACTGTTGGTACTTGAGGCCGGAAGATTTGGCATCATGGAGTGCCTTGGTTGGCGCTGTGCCATTGCTGATAGGTTGGTTGTTTGGAGTCGCAGTGGAGATCTTCGCCTAAGTTGTGTAGCATTTGAGCCAGCTGATGGTGATTTCCTCTCATCCAGACTCCCGTCTCGTTTTATATCTGATCCATCTCTGCTGACAACAGTGAGGAACTCCTCTCTTCCTTCGAAGCTGCTTGGCCGCAGCACGCATGCAGACTGGCTATGTTGGTCCAATGAGGGTGAAAAGGACATGGAATTGCGGACGTCGTGGACTGCAGAAACAGTGTGAATGAAGATGGGTTCGGGGTCGGCGACGCTCCCTAGCGGTTTTGCAGTCGTCGGCCATTTTATTAACGATAGAGCTGGTGATGCTGGCTCGGCGCTGGGTGTCTCTGGGCTTTCGAACGACAGGGATGGCTCGCTCTCGGTAGGGGATTTGGTAGCGGGCGTTTGCGACAGCTGGAGAGCTCGGCACCGTTGCTCCCAAAACTCTATGCCATTGAACCTCTTTACCATTGCGTATTTGGCGTATGCTAGCACGGTAGTAAATCCATAGAGTAAATAATGTTCTAGTAAAGAAAAAAGGTAAACATGGACGGAAAAAAAGAATGGGGTCGTTTAGTTGAAATTATACTGAGACAACAACATGATCCAAGGGAGCATCCCTAGAAAGAATGAGGGCAAAAGCTACTGTAATTAGACACAAGCCCCATTAACATTCCGCGCCTGTTACGATATGACATCCTCGTATCAGCCAGAGCCTAGCGATAGACTCGGCGACACCTACGAGCTACAAGGGTCAATCGATGGCATCGTGACGTTCATTTTGTGGCTCGTGCCGATTACGTCTGGAACGAGCCGTTGACTGTTGGCACAGCCACGCTCCACTAACACGAGATAAAAATAGCACCAGTCAGCGTGGTCTGGTGCTGCAGGCTTGGGCCTTACCAAGTTAGTCACGCGCAGCCTGTTCGCAGTTGAGATTTGCTGGGAAGAAAAGTATTTAAGCTTCTGGTGTCCGAGGAGTCCGACGGACTTTAATAGGAGAGTGGCTGAAGACAACGTTACGCGAATGTCGCCCTGGCTTAGGGACGTGACGTACCGTGTCTTTGGGCTACCCTAGAGAGCATGACTTTCATGATAATGCGATTTGTAAAAGGGATAATTACCCCCGCCCCTGCTCCCTCTAGATGGATATTGGATATGTGATTTTAGGAAGGGCATCAATGCCAATTAGTCATTCGATACATTTGAAGCATTGCCTGTCAGATCGGAGGTTATGAAAGAATGTGCAACGCTCCACAAACATTGTCACTGTAGAGTTCCGAGTCGTGGATTGTCGTACGACGATAAATACAACATCATGCAAGATAAGTGAGCCACCATAATTTACGGAGTCGTTAGCAGGTCTTTAAAACTGAACTAATACATAAGTCAGCCGTTGAGCTGCGTTGGAAAAGCAGTCCATTTAGCTGGAATATGCCGTTCCATCTGGACCAACTTCAAAGCTGCTGTCGGGATAATCCAGACTGGACCAAGGAGCATCTCCCACTCTAAAGACAGCTCAAACCAGTAACACCACACGCTACAAATGGCCAGAACATCAACAACTCTCATCTTACTCCCATCTTTATCGCACTGAGAGAAAAGCAAAGCAGAGCTTCCCCGTGGGGCACGAGCCCCACCAGCCGAGGCTTCACTACCGTCGGTCCCACATGGATTCAGCCCCTAACAGGGGCCCCACCGCCAGTGAAAGACGGAGGGACTAGAGGGATCAAGACAAGTCAAAGTTTGGGGTAAATCTGGGGTTCATTCTCTCCTCCTCTTCAACCTTGGGTACCATCTGTCTCCGCCCTCTACCAGGATCAGGATGAACAACACTCAGCAACCGATTCGCTTCGCCAAGAAGCCCGTCTCGAGGAAGCGCGCGACAAAGGCGTGCCTTAAATGTCGCAAGCGAAAGGTCCGCTGCGATGTCACCCGAACGTCTACGCCTTGTACGAACTGTCGACTCGACGGCTGCGAATGCGTCGTTGCTCGTCGCGCTGATGCGTTGTATGTCATCGATATCATCGCCGCTTCTACCCTACTGACTGACATTTTGTAGCCCCATTCCTCATCGTGGCGCCTCCATCGCCTCCGACAATGCCGACCTCATCCGAGACTGTGAAGCCGTCACGGCAGCTGCGTCTACAGCATCGTCCACTTCCAACAGCGATAACCCAGCGAGTCCTGTCGACGATGCGTCTGCCGTGCTGCATGTGCTAGAGGAGAGCGAATACAAGACATCGGTCGAGCATCACGAGCGGGTTGACCTCGAGTCGCCCATGACAAGCACAGAAGATGTTGTCGAGGAGATCAGAGAGATCCCACCATATACACCCTCAATTATCCAAGAGCCCAACGAACCCGTGCGATCCGAACTCAAAGCTCTCTACTCGTCGATGCCCTTCCTTCGGACCCTCAGCATGCGCGACTGCGATTTCCATCACCTCAATGCTCAGGGTTGTCTACGCGTCCCTTCCAAGCCGATCCTCGACGAATTCATCCGACACTACTTCCTCTACATCCATCCACTACTCCCTCTTATCAACGAAGCCGATTTCTGGAATGCGTACGATCCTACACCTAACTCTGCGACGTCTGGGATGCCCGTGTCGATGCTTCTGTTGCAATCGATGATGTTTGCTTCGTGCACTGTACGTTGACATCACCATTGTCGTATGCTGGTTCTAACAAATAAAGTTTGTCTCTAGAGAGAGTCTCCGCACACTGGGATTCGCCACCATCCTCGAAGCCAAGGAGGCTTTCTACACCAAGGCCAAGGTAAATGATACGTGATCTAGTTGGCAGCACACTTTCTCACATCGATCTAGCTTCTATATGACTTCTCGACCGACCCCGATCCCATCTCCATCGCACAGTCCGCCCTCCTCTTGACCTACTGGTGTCCGACCTTCCGCTCCGGGCCTAGTAAGGTGAACAGTAGATGGCTCCGAATCGCAATCCAACACGCCAAGTCATGCGACGCCGACAGTTACGACTCTCCCTCATACGGACTACACGTATCACAACAAGATGTCAAGAGACGGAATCTACTTAAACGTATCTGGTGGTGCTGTATCATCCGCGACCGAATCATGCCTCTCTGCGTTCGCAGGAATATCCAGATTACCAGTGCCCATTTCGACTTCGCCAACTGCTCCCCACTATGTTACGACGATCTTGTCGATGAGCTCGAGTCATCGCGGGTTTACAACATCGCTACAAAGCACAAGCTCATCCTCACATTGGAACGACTGACAGAGCTCTGCGTTACTTTGACAGACGTCCTGGGTCTAGTATATCCTACCGAGACATTGCCGATCCTAGATGCGGAGGCACACTCGACAGCATATGCGCAAGTGCAGGAGCATAAGAGGTCATTGAAGAACTGGGCCGTGGCTACAAGACCGCCGCTTGCCATTCAAGATTTGACATTGAGTGCAGGAGGATTCGAGGACTCTGCAGTACTGTTCACCAATCTAGTCTGGATCTACTTCCAGTAAGCTCACCTAGCACACTTGAACTCACTCAGTCACTGACATCTCTTCAGCGCCAGTCAAATCGCCCTCTGCAACTACGAACTTCACCTCGGTCTAATATTAGGCCTCGTCAGCCAGAATCCCACTGCATCACACGAGACACAGTTCCTCAAGAACAACCGAAGAGATCTCCGAAACGCCACCAAAAGCGTAGCAGAATGTTTCGCCCGACTACATCCCCATCGGCTCACCCGTTGGCTGCCCAGCAGCGCTGTAGCATGCACAGCCCTCCCTCTCGCGATGCATATGGTCGACATGAAGATGTCCACCGCCTCTTCCGCGACCGAGATCTGGGCCCGTCCAGAAGTTGCTTCCAAGCAATCGCGACTCAACGTCCTCATCCAAGTTTTCAGGGAGTTGCATCCAAAGTACGACGGCGTTCACTCCATTTCCAAGACGATCCGGTACTTCATGGAGTGCAGTGATCGCGAGGAACTTCCACAGATGATGCTCACCAACGACCACGCCGATGTACTGGCCCGAAGTCCAACGCAATATCTCAGGCTGGCTTTGACTATTGATGTGTGTATGAGTCAAGATCGCCTCGCTCAAGACAGCGACTTCCCAGCTGCCTTAAGACGCTTCTTCAACAGGAACCGTTCTTTGATGCCCATGCTACTAGACCAACCACAATTCGCGCCGATGCCAATGACACAGCAAATATCACTCCCTCGACCGCTCTCGCCAGCAACATATGCAAAGAGCTTTTCGCGATGGATGGAGGACGATCCCTCCGTGGGTTTTGCTATGCAGATGGGTATAGACATAGGTCCCCAATCACATGTAGTCTACGAGGTTGCACAACGAGCACAGAAGACACATTCTGAGAGTACGGAAGAGCCATCACCTGTATCTGAGCAGTCACAATTCAGTGAATCAGTAATGGGCATGGAGACGACGGAGGATCTATTACAACGCCTTCAAGGGGCAGTGAGTTGGGCTCAGAATGACCAAGCTTTGTATTTTGCGCAGGAGATGGGTTTGCTCTCTGATGCAATTGGGTTCAACCAGGGATATTTGTAAAACAGCTTGCAAGCCTTGAGATTTAATGACATGACATGAATATCTATATAATTAATACTGCTCTACCATTTATGATGTATCTGCAATACATCATGGTACAATCGGCTCAGGGAATTTGATCATTAAAGACGCCATCGTCCGGGAACAACTGGTGACTCAAGAAACGGATATTCTATGTCTCACATTTGAAGCATACCAGATGTCAAAATACCCCTTCAACTCATTTATGGTATCTGCGACTATTCCGATTTCTGCAAGACCGGATAATAATTATATGTAGTAATAGCAGCAGCCGAATATGCGCGGAGCCTTCTCCGTATTAAGCCCTAATTAATTAAGAGGGTAGTATAGTGGATTACCTGGCTGCCCTGACAGAACGTAGGTTAGTATTACCTAATAGCCCATTGGAAAGGAAAAACACGCTGGAGGTCTAAAGAAAATCCTTTCAAGAGAAGTCGGTTGACCTCGAAAGTAACATAAGGTACTTTTATCAGGATGCCTGCACGCATGGAGACTCTGATAGACGACAAGGACTTGGACAACGACCCAGCCACTCTCTCTACAAGGACACGTCAAGCAACTGCGTTTCACAGCGGAATTCGATCCCATTATTGACTCTTTGAAGTTTTGGACTGCATTGAAAGGAGCTGGGGTGATAAACCCCTTCATTTTGGCCTTCGAACCGAGAGTGATATGATTGATATCGAAATACAGCTCCCAAGGCGATTTGGAAGAAAAAGACCATAAGTTTTGTACTCAAGAATGTGTGCTGGATATGCAGGTAGATTGTTCAAAAAAAGATATCATAAAGTAAACCTTGGCACTTAGCATCCTCTACAACCTCGGTATAATGACGTTGTCGCTACAAGTTTTCAGAGAGAACGAACGACAGACAGACAGAGATCTTTGCGGCTTGGACCTTGGGGATACTTTTCTACAACGTATTTCGTTATTTCTAAGCAAGGTAAATGTCGTCGAAGTCATAACATGGCCGCGTTGTTTCAACAGTGGACATAGTGGGCATGCTGCCTACCATCCACTAACTTACAGGGATCCTTGCGCTTTACACATCGTTAACTTACCTAGGGAACGCCTATCTTGATGAATGTTGGGAAACAACAGTCACTGAGCTATAGAGATTACGTCAATGCGAATACCCAATATCCGACTTGTACATGCTTAGCTGTCTCGATGTATTCAAGAATAGGCCATTCTACTAGTTCTAAGTTTAATGTCAATTGCAGTTTATCGCTTTAACTCCAAGACAATGTAAATATTATGATTCCAGATGCAGAGAAAATGCGACTTTAAGGGAGACAATACCATCCACTCTTTTAAAAATCTGCAAATATCGTAGGTCTATAAAATGAAAGTTATCCATTTATAGTAGCATTTCATAAATAGTGACAAGACCGGTTGTTTCGGTCTTTTTACCACACATTCCATAACATGTATTCCTGCTCAGCAACTTAAATGCCGTCAATCCCGTGCTCTGAAGTCTGCTGTCAGGAGGCACAAGGGAATGTGGGGTTGAATGGCGCCAAAATGCACTACCACGGGTTCCCATTCTAGCCGCGGCAAGTTTTAATTTCCTAATGGGGAAGAAAGAGATCCACAGGCGAGTTAATACTAATTGCAGTACACAGACCGTAGCTACAACGCGTAGTAGCTGGCCCATCTGCTTAAGTAAAGACCTTAAGCAAAGTTGATTTGTCCTGTCCTATCAGCCGGAGTATCTCATTTGTTTGATGCACTCGCTCACGAAGAGCACCCTGGTCAAGAAGAATGGTCGCTGATTCAGACGCAATCCGTCCGCCCGGATTGTCGAAAGTAGAAGGTTTATTCCAACTAGAGAGGATCGAAAAAGTAAGTTACCAAGGGCAATTTTTCTTCTGGACTCATTAAACGTGAAATAGACTGCTAAATGCGTGTTTCTACTAGGATATCTTTAAAACAACCAGCGGCCTTTGGCTTCCTCCTGGAGCAAGAGGGCTTTATGGAGGGTACGTATTCTTTCATATTCCCCGACGCTCAAATCGACCAAGAGCTGATAGTGGCTATGCAGAGTTGTCATGTCGCAAAGTTTGATAGCGGCAAAACAGACCGTGGGTGAAGACTTTGTCTGTCATTCACTGCAGAGCCAATTCTTTCTTGTGGGAAGTGTCAAATCCCCAGTCACCTATTCAGTCACGAGGGTTCGAGAAGGGCGCTCTTATGCTACAAGAACGGTCCATGCAATCCAGGAAGGAAAATGCATCCATCTTGCTGTGATATCATTCGCGCGGACGCCTTCCAAAAAGCCTCAGCACATCAGCCATGCCTCAGAAATGGCACCGACCGGGAAACCACCGGCAGAAGAGAGACGTGTTGACCAAAATCAGGGCATCGATGCAATTGCTCCAGATATGTCACCCGTCAGCCTTGGAGATGATAGCATTCCACCACAGGATAGGGTATTGCGGTGTTGGATCCGTGCACGGGAGGAGATCCCCCAGGCTGACGATATTACGGTACATCAAGCTGTTCTAACTTTTCTCTCTGATTGGCTTGCAATAGTGACAGCCCCATACGCCCACGGTTACTTCAAATTTCCAGAAATGATCGTGGAGAGCGTCAAATCATCGATTTTAGCAGGGACAGCGGTTGGGATGATGTCCACCCTCAACCATTCCATCTACTTTCACTCACCATTAAGCATACGAGCCGACGAATGGATGTTAGTCGAGGTCAACTGCCCCTGGGCAGGTGATGAAAGATGTTTGGCTAATGCAAAGGTATTTGCAAAAGATGGCACCTTGCTTGCAAGCTATGCCCAAGAAGTGAGTACAACCGGTGCGCTCTGTAAGATAACGATTAACCTTATTTAGGGAGTGTTGAGATTGAGACAAAATAAGAGTAGCCTGTAACCTAGAGTCCTAGACTGAGTCTATATTACCCTGTATGTGTCCATGGATCTTAAGTGTAAAGATTACATTTAGCTCACAATTTAGACATTTTCATACAATAGACAATACAGATAGACATTAGACTATGACTTGATTAAATGGCGAATACTATTACCCTAATTATTGTGTCTCCACAGCCGAGAGCTTTGCCGCCGAATTCTCACAATATATCACCTTAATATTGAAGGTCGAACTTCCGCGCCTTGCCTATCAGCATGAGTTTCTCATGAACGCCATCCTCGTCGTGTCCATGGCCCATCTCGGCTGCACGGAATCGGAGCGCCTTCAAACCCTTTCCATCTATATCGAGACCAAGTATCACGTACACTGCGCTAAGCCATTAGAAGCATAACTGACTCAAGCATCGCGGCGGTGAGTGGATCAGCATGATACAGAGCAATTTCAGAAGCAGAATCGACCGTCGGAACTCGCCGCGACGCGCTTGTGTGCATATCACGACTTGTTATTTCTCTTGAAATCATTACATACATGACAAGCTAAGAACATGCGTGGGATTACAGGCTTGGATCTGAGTTCATACCAATTCGGGTTTCTTGATCACCAACAAGACACGTACGTAATGTATTCACATACCAGACTTCCTCCTCCGTGTCTTGTAAATTCTTAGAACTCTAAATAGCCCGATAGGGCAGTTTTCTTAGTGATAAATATCACTTATTACATAATAGAAAAGTCCGATATACAGAAAAAAGACTTTTATGCCTTCCTTTCTTGGTTGTGCATCTCACGCCTTACTGTGGTTAATATACAAGTTCTATAAGAATAATGTTCTAACTGCTATTACTACTTATTCTATATATACCTTACAATATTAGCTATGCTAGGAAACAGCAGTTAATCTCCCTTAGGTATCAAAAAACAACTAAAGTGAGTATTATGGGTTAAGGTTACCTAGAGTTACTTACTTTATTAGATTCTGTGTTGTGGTCTTCGAGAAGGAAATGCCGGTTTTGGACCCACTGCTGGCGGCTCAACTGGTTCCGACTCGTACGGCAATTCTTGCGTAATCGATCGTGTGTTGTCAGCCAGCTCCGGCATCTGCAACGTTGCAACGGGGTGGTTGCTCTGTACTGCGGCGCTGGATTCTTCATGTACAGCACTTTCCTGTGATCTTGTCGTGGGCTCTTGATTAGCGTCGGGAAAACTTCGCTCAGTCTCGATATTGTGGTGCCAAGTGTGATGATGTATGTGAACATGGAGCTGATTCCTGCTTCTCAATGCTCGACAAATGGTTCTTCCGATAGCGTTCAGCATACCGGTAAAAGCTACTGGTTGCTCTGTGCTGTCTGTTTGAGATTGTTGGTTGTAGAGATGATTCTCAGCCAATAGGTCTTGATCCGCATATTGCGTTCGGCGGCATCGGCGACAGACAGAGTGCATGCGCCCAGTGCACTTTGTGCCTGTAGAATACAGTCGGTGAAACTCCCTGGATCGGGAACGATGGCATACAGAGCAGGTATGTTGGCGTTTATGAGGATGCATATCTTTGTTCAGGTTGCCAGAAGAGTTAACTGTGAGTCAAGATAACAGCCTTTTAACTTCAGGCTGTAGTACAGTTGGGATATTAATGTTAGCAAGACTAAATTGACCCCTCCGTGTTCTAGTCAAAGTAACCCGTAGGTACTATGGCTATGAATGTGCTGATGCCGTCTGGTATCCAACTTTTTGGGTTACTGACCGACCCCACTTAGTAGGCTTTACACAAGCAAGACGTGATACATGGCCAGCTGAAAACTGACGATATTCATAGCCCTTGGGCGTTGGCGTAGAATCTGCTGAAAGGACCCGGAGAAAGCGGCAAGGGAGATGAGGAGGAGGGAGGAATTCATTACACTATGGTGAGCCCTCGATGGCAAGCAAGAACTATTTATTTATCACCCCCAAGTTCGCTCCCAAAGAATCCTCCTGACATTTGCAATTTGGTGAACTACACTTGCTACAACTATCAAGCCTACTATAAGTATGTATTGTCTCTCTTACTTCAGGTGCTTTTCCTTCGGAAACTAATCAAATATGAGACATAGACATCACATACAGCACGCAAAACCTGGTATCTCACGACCATCGCCTTTCGTGGCCACTTAAAAACTTACATACTACTAGGTAACTGTCAACAGGAATGGTATGTGCTAGTTCTTAGAGACTCTTGAGACTTTGGTCTGACGTTGAACAGCGTTGGCCTGCTTATTTCAGAGAACTTGTCGAAGAGTGGAGGAAGACTGATCGTCCCCCAACTCTCCCTAATGTTTCCTGCCCAGCTGTTGAAACATCAAAGTACTCGGATGGAGAGCTGTGTCATATATGCCACATTTTGATATTCTACAATCATCTCGTTAGCACAAGCAGTCAAGACTTGACCACCTGGACACAATATATACCACAGTTAGTTCTTGGATCTCCATAAGCTGAAGTACAACGATTATGTTGCTAACCATTCAGCCTGCTTACAGTTGGATCAAAATCTCGGTTCATAATTAGTGGTGTTGTGCTTCTCTCCCTGTCCCAGTTCACCTTTATTACTGGTGATGAAGAGGACTTAGATATTGAAGCCAAATGTAAAGAACGATTTCTTAATGGCTTATGGCATAATTGGTGCTGCTTGAATCGAGCTAATGCGGATGTCGTTTTGGCCGGATCTATCATGCTGCCATGGCTTCCTTTGAAAAGGTTTATAGAAATTACCCTGTTTCTCTACGCGATGACTGATATTCGTGATAGGGAGTCCTCTGAGGTATCTTTGCCTTGGTTGCCTAGCTTGTCATCGGCTGCTATCCTATGGCAAGCTTCCTTTCCCAGCTATAGCTTCTACTTGTTCGAGCTATCGCAAGCATGCAACTCTTGGGGTCAGGCATCAGCGACCTATGATCTGATTCTCGAAATCCAGGCCGATATTGCTCGCGGAACCTCGCCTGTCCTAAGGGATCCATTCTCTCGGCTTACGAAGGATGAAGTGGCTATCCTGACGACTCTTTCTGACGAGATGCAAGACCTCGCTCTTGCTCAAGAATCGACTACCATTCGTCAGTTGGCATCTTTTGCAAGTCTTTTGGCCCGCGAGCTGGCCGGTTACAACTGTCCATGCTCAGAGCAGGATCTATACAAGCTACTTCGGCGGCTTCAGCATTATACATTATGGCTCACGGCCAGCAATCTCCTAAAAATAGATAACCAAGGTACTTGCCTGGTCTTAAACACTTGCTTATACACCCTGTCGATCTATGCGCATGACGGGACAACAACTGTTGATTCCCAGCCCGTCACGTATCGACCGAGGCATTGCCTTGCTGTGCGCTTTACTACTAGAATAGTTTAATTTATTAGTTGCCTAAGGAAGCACAATCTGGCTACATTGCATTATGAACCTGATGTCTTAAAACTCACTGGCTTAATGCATTGTATAGATTATATATCACCATCTCCTCGCGAGGTAAGAAAAGGGTAACGCTTAAGCGAGTATTACAGTTGGCATCCGATGTGCACAGTCCAGGTAAATCTTACCAGCCTAGTGTGTTGCAAGGGGTGGCCAGCTCATTAAAGCTCCCGGAACCGATCTTGTTAGGGACTTTCGTAAAGTTGTCAAGTGACAGCTCCTTATCGGCTGCTGTATTTGTTTTGGGAAGCATTTCCGGCACAATCAGCTTCGCTGTCTTGTCGGCTAGGTCGTGCATTGCTTTGTAATAATACCAGATAACTCAGTATATACAAAACGAAGGAAAAATAGCTTTTAGAAATAACATGTGATCGTTGTGATGGCTCTGGGGAAGGCTGAAATAAAGATTACAAGGGTCAACCTCGCGTTGTTTGATCACTAATCACGAGAGCATAATCAGAGATCAGTCTTCCAGTGACTGAGCCATTCCACCCTGAACAGCACAATGTGGCTTGAAGCATGCATATCTGCCCGCTGGGACTTAAAACAGAAGAGGGTAGCTAGCTTTCGGGCAGGAGAACCCGAGTTGATGATCAATTAGTTTCATGTTGCTGATCTAAATCGTTCGAGGAGTAACAACTACATCACAGTAAAAATAAAACTAAATTCACTATGTAGATCAGCTGGTTACAGTCCTACCACTACGAGATATGTTGGGGTCTAGGAGCAATTCTATCGGACAAACCATGTATTTTGCTGGCAGACGGGGATGTTACATAAATGGCGATCTTGGGTGTGCAAGATAGGCGCTATCGATCAGTAAACATGAGAGGGAGCAGAGCCAAAAGGGAAGACGGCTATGACCAATCAAATATTCTTCACTGAGTCGGGATTTTAGTGTGACCGGTAGCTGGCGGTCCACTAGCCAACGAGTTAATCAATAATACCGACCTGCTGATCAATCAGTGGTTGTCCATTTAGCTTTTCAAGTTCCCGGTACCAATTGTGATTTGCCAAATGGCCCGTTCCTGAAGTACTGCCTCGTATGCTCGTCCGAAGTTCGGACGAGAGACTTGCATGTGCTATCAGTTGGGTTCTTGCATCGTCCAGAATGCGGCGATGCCATGGCTGGTGCCTTATGCGGACATGACTAGCTCATTGCAGAAATATCAGCAACCATGCGGTAACCTCTCGTGGTCAGTCAGTTTAACCTGTATTTTTGCATCTCTTTAATCATCTAGAAAGGAAAGCCTCAATGCCATATGGCAGAATCTAGAGACCAACGGCACTACTGCTGTGAATTGTGATTTATAACCTTTAGTAGCAATTTCCGACCTTATCACCGTTTAAAGGTAGCTTATCCACATTAATAAGGCCTATTAAGATTTAAAGGAAAGCGTTTGCCTTCAGCACTTACTATTAACTACATCTACCAGATAAGAAAGGATATTAGTAAATAGTTAAGGCACGTCTAGTTCTATTAAGCTTAAAAATAGTCAAGATAGGTTTAGTTATAAAAGTCACTATATTAGGATATACTAAGTATTAATATACTAACTACAGAACACCAACCTCCCCTTACATTTAGACCATATCAGTATAAGGACATTGCTCCAGCATCGGCCCAAGAGTCGAGGTCCAAGGTACTGGTCTACCAAGCGTTTGGCGTACCGTCATAATTTTGAAAGGTTCCACTAAGTGCTTTACTGGCATTGTCAATAACACTGACCAACGACGTAACACTGGTCTTGACAGTGATTGCCCCATAAGCGGAGAGCCCTTCCTTGGAACCACCGCCAACAGCAGCTGCAGCCATGTCGGTCTCTACCAGGCCAGGGTGGATGACGAAGCTAGTGAGCCAAGGCTCTTCAAAGTGAAGGCGTCGAATGAACCAGTTCAGAGCAGCCTTACTGCCACCATAAGGGCTACTGGTAGGGGGCAGTCCCACCAAGCGTTCCATTGAGCCCAAGGAGGCGATGAGGGTTGAAATTGCAACGAAAAGGGGCTTCCCGGTCTTGCTGGCCTGCAGGAGGTCGGCCACAGCTTGGAAAAGGACAACAGGACCGATAGTGTTCACCTCAAAGTGCTTCCTGATGTTATCCACGGTTGTGTCACGAACGAGACCGCCATCGCTTGCGATTCCGGCATTGGCGATGACGATATCAAGGGCGCTAATGCCGTGCTCGTCCTTGAGCGCAGCAACGGCCGCGGCAGCATCAGAGGGGACGCTAGAGTCAAGCTTGACAGTGATGAGCTTCGAACCCTTGCCTACTGGCAGATCCTGAAGAGCCTTGGAGGTCGGGTGGGAAGGATCGCGGACGCCAACAATGACGGTGTGCGAAGGCCGAACAAGAAAGGTCTTGACGAGGCCTTGGCCGATTCCACGGTTTCCACCAGTGATGAGGACTGTAGAAGGAGCAGACATGGCTAGTTTGGGCGAGTGATATATTTCTTTATTGAGAGTTTGGGTTGTAGTTGTAAGAGGAAGAAGTAGAGCAATGAATGAGTTTTTTTCTGATATTCTCAGGTTATTGTGAAGAGAAAACACGTATTATATACACTTGCCCAGTTGTAGCATAAGACCAGCATGTTGACTCTAGGGGATACTAATGCGACTGCCTCAAGGCTGTTGGGACTCCTCATATCGAAAACACGCATGTATTTGTCAACACGATGAATTCTGTTTCCGTCTCCAAGGTTCTGCAGCATTTGGGTTGCCTACTAAGCAGCCCGTGAATTTCAGTACCGTAGAATTGAACAGCCCACTAACACTGGTCACTGAGGCTGGCTTACAATTCATGAATAGTAATCACTCGGCAGTTTTAGTCAATTAGTGGTATTTTGCGTTTCGGATAAACTTTCTATCCGGACAGACCAATTACTCCGAGCCATGCAGGCACTAACATTCTGCTTTGAAGCCAGATTTATAGTTTAACTATCTTGAAAATAAATTCATGTTAATGTTTAAGTCTTTACTAATATCTAGAGATAAAATATCAAGTAATAATAAAAGTATCTGATTATATAAGCCCTTTTATTTAAGCGAGGAAGTAGACCTTGGAGCTACTCTACATTTCTTGACATACCCTCTGTGATAAACTTGACCTCATCCCAGCCAACAATTGGCACAGCCTCAGTGCGCTCAAGGAACTTCTCCTCATCTGGAACAACAATCCGATTATACTGTATCGGCAAAAATCTTGATATAAATACGTCAGTAACTATTATCCGGGCTGCTTTTCTTAAGACCAAAACTCGGTGGATCACACGGAGGTGTCAGAATAGCTAATTTAATCCAGTGTCTTGTCGTTTCTTTATCTAAGTCGGGCTAGATGTAGTATTTGCCTCATTCTTCCACAGGGATTTGGCTCATGAGCTTGTTATTGTGCTACCAGGCCAAGGTGTAACTTCATGGCTAGCAAGCACTTGCGCAGCGTTGGCATCAAATCAATAAAAGGCAGTCTCGGCTGTGAATGTAAACAGGCGATCAGGGCTTGACAGAAACATTTTAATAGTGAACAGATCCACGTTGGGTACCTCGTCCATCACGTCAGAAAAGGCCGGCCATACTAGTACATGATCTGCACGCTGCGCACAAAATGCTATATCACTGACCTGAAGTTGTTAAGTGTAATCTCGATACTGATAATTATCTGATAATATAGTAGTACTACCTTTCTAGTAGCTACTTTATTATCTATTAGTTTTATAGTAAAAATCTTTAGGGTATTTATATACTCCTAGATATTAGATTACAGTGAATCTATCTTTTAATTAGTTGTAGAGCTACTTCTATTCTTAGTGTAGGTCCTCTGCAGTGTATTGAGTGACGCGAGGGCATGTTTTATGGCGGGTTCAGAAACGGCAGCCAATATGAGACGAGCTTCCTTCTCGTACGTGGAGCTCTGGGCTGGGACAGGCTTGATGGTGAAATGCTGTGCGAGGTATAGCACCTCATCTATCAAGGGTTGGTAGTGTAGTGGTGCCCGGGTTGTTTTGGATGATACAACTGAACGAGTGGCGGTAATCAAGCTGGTAGAGGTCACCATGCGGAATTTAGAGGCATAGCCTTCACATTTGAAGCGTGCAGTCTGACATCGTATGCACTTCGGCTTGGTCTCATCGCATTTGACTCTGCGGACCCTTGAACGGCGGTTAGTCGGTATCTGTTGGAGTGAAACAAGACTACTTTATACGGACCTGGGCATGGCTGACACGTGATGCTACTCCGCAAGATGATTGTCGGCTTTCGGATTGTGTTGGCGGCGAGGACAGGCACGGGTTACTTGTCTGAGTCTGATGAGCTTTGGTTCCATGTAAGCAAGCTTTACTATTGCCTTCTTAGCTGGAGTTCATAGAAGTACGGATAAACATGGTCTATACTTGTGTATGTTTATTAGGAACCTCTGTAGGGAGGGTCATGTTCGTGTTTGTGATCCTGGGTGAGCTTCCTCGCCAAATAGAACGTGGCTCTATTACTTCTGATTGCCATTGCTCGCCACAGCCCTAAAACACTTTTTGTTCCGACTCTTGGAAAAAACGAAGCGGCCGTCAATTTGTGCCAGCTTTTGCCCATCAGTACTAAGCCGTGCCGGGGATGAATATCGAGCTGGCCTATCACGCATCAATAAACAATGCCGCCGAGGATGTAGTGTAAGTCCCAATGCAACCTTGATAGCATCCCCCCTGCACCCTGTTATTCGAGTGCGACAGTCCGTTTGAAGTTGGATGCAGCGAGAAACCACACAGTGAGCATTTTATTGTTTTCGGAATGGAAAGAAAAATGGTTAGTTATCATACTTATCAATTAAGATAACATACTACTTGTTGCTAAGGCGTGTTAGTGCCACAAGCGGACAAACAATGACCCGACGTCATGTACGGTCATCACATGTTAGATACCCTTCCTTGGTTCTGATCTTCCATCATCACATCCCTATTGCCTGCCACACTAGAATCATCTGCCGCAATAACCCTTGAAAGAATAATCAGAGACACGTGGTTTTAAATTCATGATGGCCGCACCCAAGGTCTTGATAATGATGAGCGACGCGGGCCACGATCCCACGGGTGAGCTGATCAACGAGTCGGCCGGCGATTAGTGCAAGCTGACAGTATCGGCAGAAACGGCCGTCCCCTATGCTGCTTTTAAAAAAGCAGGTTTTACAGTCCAATTCGCTACAGAATCTGGAAAGACCCCGGAATGTGATAAGAGGATGGTGGGAGGCGTCACTGGGAAACTTCTGGTGTGCTTGCAACCCCGTCTCCAAGACCCTTAGCCCCGTTCTTACCATTATTACTATTAGGGAGCATCGGCTGCTGTGGTAAAGCAATACAAGGCCATGCTCGAGTCAGACGAGGCCCGACATCCGTTATCATGGACAGCGCCTGTTTTCTCGCTTGATGATTATAACCTCGTCCTCTTTCCTGGCGGACACGACAAGGCCGTGCGCCAAATCATCGACTCCAAGGAAGTGCACAAGCTCATGCTCGACTATTTCCCCAAGACGAAGAAGCCGAGCAACAAGGCCGTAGGTGCTATCTGCCATGGCGTCATGGTGCTGTCGTCTGCGAAGGACAGCGATGGTAAGAGCGTGATCCACGAGTGTACTACGACTACACTGCCTGGCTTGTTTGAGAGCTCTGTCTACTGGGCTACTAGGGTATTTCTGGGTGATTACTACAAAACATACGGCGCTGGTAGCGAGAACACGGAAGATTCTGTGAGTTCTGGCACTAGATTGTGCATATAGGATAAGCATGCTGACTCGCCCTCCTAGGTCCGCAGTAGCCTCGCTGACGCTAGCAAGCAGTTTAAGGGAAGCAATGGTTTTAATCCGTATGTTGGTCCCAAGGCAGCCCTCAGTAATTGCGCTCTTCTAATTAACTAATGCAGGTTTGTTGTTACTGATACTAAGTACAATTATGTCTCTGCAAGATGGCCTGGCGATGCAGACTTGTTTGCCCAGACTTTGGTAGATCTTTTGCAGGAGTCAAAATAGAATTGTTATAATTTATGTTTATTTCATTTAACCTATTACAGCCATTCTAGGGTGATATCAGCCTGCATGGACAAAAGGACCAACCAACAGTCTTGGCATGCATGAGAGGAACAACCAACAGCGAAAATTTAATTAAGGGTTGTTTCCGATTTAGCCTTTATATATACCCTGGTTGACAGGCGCTCATCCCCCTTTTTCCCCCCTCCATTCTGCAGCCTCAATTCTACCCCAAAGACATCACTCATTATGGCCAGCCCAATTGCCACAAGCAGTGACCAACTGGGGGATGTCAATTCAGTCACGCAGAGAGATGCCGAAATCAGACCAGATATCGCCGAAAAGACGGCCTTGATGGAGGTATATACAGCGACAGGAGAAGCCATTGGGGCGGGCGTCGGCGGTGCCCGGAGAGCTCATCTACCACTTGGAAAATCCTCCCCTCCTTGGATATTGAGAGTTGGCACGTCTGCGCTGCTTCTGGTCGTTCCTCTCACATACATTGGTAGGAAACAGTCTCCGAATTCCCGCCCCCAAACAACACCACTAAGCACAGTCCTAGTTCTTCTGGCAATTGTAGCCTCACTTCATAACAAGAAGAAAAGCTCCTTTGGTGAGAATACGCTTGAGGCCTTGCAGTTGGCTGCAACTCTCTGGCCTATCTCATTCGCAGCGGTTATCGGGCCATTTCTCAAGACTCTTGCTTTGTTCAGCGCTGAACGAGGAACGACGCTTGGCTCGTTGGAGTTTCTATTGACTGGCCAGACAACAGTATCAACGTTGAAAAACCTCTTCACCTTGAGACTTATTCGCGTATGGACACTCTCGATTGCAGCTTTATGGTGCTTGAGCCCTGTGGGCGGACAGGCAGTCGTTCGGTCGCTCGGTTCGCGTACAAATATGCAGACTACCAACATCCCTGCTGTGCATTACTTCTCACAGACACCTCTACTGGGGACCAGATTCTCTTCATCAACCGGCCTTGAGGGAGATACAAACGCGCTTAATGGTGGCACGGGGACAATGTCGGAGATAGGCACATTTCGAAGGACGGTTTTCGCTGCATTCTCTGCACCTGAGATACTGCTTTCACATACCAACATTTCAAGTCTCCAGTTCAAAAATGTTATCGAAAAGCTGGGAGGAATTCCTCAGGCAGTTCGCCTGGGCCAACAAGATCAATGGCGGAATGTTCGTATTCCTTTTATGGAGTATCTCCCAGACTACAACGATAGTGATCCAACGGCATGGACACCGGTACCGTCAAATCAAATTGTACCATACTCTTCCTTTATGGGTGTTCCCATCCGTGGGGGTTCTGTTTCTCGGGAGGGTAACTCCAGTATGGTGTTGCAATCGCGTTATCAGATCCTCAAGTGCGGTGAAGAATTTGACGGTCACTCTTGGCTACCGCCCCAGGACTCTAAAGAAAAACCAAAGGTCTTTTGGCACAAGATGGATTCAACATCTTACCGGTCGCTATCTGCTCAGCAATCCTCGGTCAATAGCTATGTAAACCTTGGGACACACCCAAACATATGGTTGGACCTCGTCAACGACAACCTCACATGGGATCATCTACACCCATTTCGACGAAACCCACTCAAGCCCGCATCATACCTACAGATGGTTGTTGGTGGAACTTGCCCGAAGAGTCCGGGACAGGAAACCCTCATGCTTCGCGTGTGCAATCTTCGTACCTCAAATGTTGACGCCACTGTAAACTGCACGAGATCGGGCGATTTCGGGGATCTGGAATGCCGAACGACGCAGATCCGCAGGACCAAAGAGCCAAGGTTCTCTTCCAATTTAACTGACCTGTCAGACGCGACAATTGCCCAAGCGATTCTGTTCGAAATGCCGTTTACACTGGCATCGTATACGACGCGGAGACCAAGCAGTCTCGAGAGTTTCATCTATGATCCTCTGACAATGTACAGCGGTGCGGACGATCCTCTATGGCCATATTTTACAGGCTGTTTCACAAACATATCCCGAGCACGCTTCGAAGGTAGGCTTTCGACAGCGTTGAACACCTTCCTAATGGCAACATACAACAGCACTGTTCTTACAGGTGCTGACGGAACTACCCTCTCTGGGCGTAACGATCTCTGGCATAACACCACCGCAACCTGGACTGAATTCACCGAGAAGCAGTATACCATGAATGTCACCTGGTTCTGCGTTGCTGCTATATCAACACTTATTCTATTGGCTTGTACTATAGCCAATATTGCCATTCGCCAGATTATTGTCGCTCCTGACTTCCTTGGAAGCATCGATGGGGTGACGCGAGACTCTCCCTACATAAAAATCTCTGATGAGACTCTCTACGCGGGAAGTGGTGTCAGCGCAGGAGATCGACTTCTTGAGACGAAGAAAATAAAGGTTCAGATACAGGATGTTCAGCCCGATATGGACGTTGGAAGAATTGCTCTTACTACGGAGGTAAGGGATGCAAAGCTTGATAAGATGAGAATCTATTGTTAGATATAAGTTGTTTTCTACAGAGGTTCTGAATGGTCGCAATTACGAGTTGTCAATCCGCCTCCACTCTAATTAGTTCAGAAAAGAAATACATAGAGCATGTTCCCTACTTAAACTATCCATGGTTACTCCATTTAAATAAATGAATCTTCGGCTTCTTTAAATTTGGCTATAATTTCCCTGGTGGCTTGCAATGGCAGGGCTTCTACCGTACGGCCCATATTGCCCGTCATTGTCTCAGCCATAGTCAGCGCATTATATATAGCCTCTTCTGTAGCATCCGCTGCTGCCTCAAAGAGGCCATTGATGGTCTGGTTGTCGGTTGCTTCTATTTTAATCAGCCCTGGTTTGAAGGGATCAACGGCCCTGTGCTGGCCGGTGACTGTTTGCACGGGTATCTCGGCAGCTGTGGAAAAGGCAAGGAATAGATCTCCTGAAGGGTTGTGAGCATAACTGCCCACGCGTGCAAGGCCCATGGTCGCTCGCTTGGCCAACCGCTGGAGCTGAACAGGAAGAAGCGGCGCATCCGTGGCGAGTATTACGATGATAGACCCGTCCTTTTTGTCCTTCGCCTCGTTGTACTCTGCATCATGAGCAGCGGTCGCCTTGTTGTTTGCGTTTCTCTTTTGCAGGATTCGTCCGACCGGGACGCCCGAGATGCGCAAATGCTGGGGTCTCCCATAGTTGGCCTGGACAAGGGCGGCAACCGTGTACGATGTCTTGTTCTCACCGGCCACGATTCTACTGCTGGTCCCGGTGCCGCCTTTCCAGCCTTGACACAACATGCCTGTCCCGCCGCCCACGTTCCCCTCGGCAACCGGCTCATCGGAAGCTTTGGTGATACTGTCCACAACGTGTTCGGGTGTCACAGCAAAGTGTCTCAGGTCGTTGAGGTGCCCGTCAAACGTCTCGGCGACGACTGGCAGCAGGAACCAATCGACGCCCTGCTCACCCTTTCCGTAATTTTCAATTGCATACTTGTAGATGCCAGTGTAACATTGACCTACGGCAAAGCTGTTGGTAATGAGAATAGGCGAGTGTAGGAGACCGCTTTCTTCGATCCAGTGTGTTCCAGTCATTTCTCCTGATCCGTTGAGACGGAAGACGCCGGCATGGCAGGCCTTGTGGAACCAGTCTTTCCGAGGGAGGATCGTCGTTAATCCCGTGTTGATCTGCCCACTCTCGTCACGGATAGTGGTCGTGTGGGCAAGGACTCCGGGCACGTCAGTGATACCATTTTTCGGACCAGGTGGCCAGAACCCAAGATGCGCCTCTGGTATGACATCGCGGAGCCTGCCGCGGGGTTGTTGCGAGGACACACTCGTTGCCATTACTTTAGGTATTGGTATTCTGTTGCTTTTCTGGCTGGATCTACTGGTATGCTATTTCTTTAAAACAGGATGGTTATTACTCTTCCTTTGTATAAAGTTAGGGCGTTAAGTAAGAGATAAAGAATTTGCGGCATTAATCTCTAGCTGCCGGAAATAAGGAAATGAGTCATGCCGGTCCACTTATCTCTTGCTTATATTACCGAGTGG
Source organism: Fusarium gaditjirri (assembly GCA_013266175.1). Classification (NCBI taxonomy): domain Eukaryota; kingdom Fungi; phylum Ascomycota; class Sordariomycetes; order Hypocreales; family Nectriaceae; genus Fusarium; species Fusarium gaditjirri. The sequence goes on along the minus strand of JABFAI010000244.1, from coordinate 37,119 downwards.
TTTAAAGAGGAACGTACTAAGGTTCTTTGCTGGCACGGGTCATGCATACGTAACGCTTCATTGATTAAACATCTGCGTCTTGACGGGCCCACGTTTCGCGCACTGTTACTAGGGCCTCTCCTCGTCGACCTACCCTGGATTGACAGGATTGCTTATATCAGTACTAACTATAATTCCTTTACTAAGTACTGCTGGTAAGAATCCAGATAGGCTAATTAATAATTAGTAATTAGTAGTTATAGTTATAACTAACTTAATTTTAATTATTATTATAAGAGTATTATATTTTTATGTCGGGGTATTATCCTTTATAACAGAAAGCTTTATTCGGAGCATTTGCCTCAGAGTGGAATCATGTTCTGTAATACGTTTGGCGTCAAAACAAGCCCACTCTATTTGATTACTTACGACGATTTCATGTTTTGCCAACTTCAGACTTGCAAGTTGAACCGCCAGCTTTCCAACGTTGGCTTTCTCTTATTCTGCAACGACCTCAAGTCAGGTAAGGCCGCAATGACAAATGAGCTCTGGAAGCAGCAACATTCCATGCCTTTTCAAACACGTCTGCCTTACCGCAAGTTGCTTCTGCACCTGCTAAAAATAAGAGCCAAGACTGCCCTGCCTATGAGTCTTGTCCAGTGAAAGTGGTGGGCCAATTATCGTATTTCATGGGATGCAGTGTAGGGTGGCTAAGTTTACAGCAAAAACAAAACATGACGCACAAGGTAAAATAAGCCTTGGTTACAGGCCTTCCTTATCGAGCCAATGGATCTGAACTTGAATAGGAACGCAGTTATCAGTGTTGTAATATCTAACGCTGATTTCAAGAGGGTTTGTGCTGACTTATGTTCTCAGGAATTCTCGGCCAAGAAAGTTGGAGTTCTCTCTGGATGACAGCAGATTGTGCTTATAAATCCTATCGTCGGCTATAAGAGCTTTTAATTCATCTACAGCTCGGCAATGGTCTAATCTATCCTTATCCTATGTTTCCAAAAATATCTAGCATATCCAAGCCAGGCTGCCCGATGTATGTTTCCCACAACTCATCAAAAGGGAAGGGCATATTAAGACCATCTAGCCTTGGGCCCTCACATCCTGATAAAACCAATTCTATTGGCGTTGCATCTTCAGTATATGTAGAGACAGTCGTAGATGGTGACCAAACCCCATATGAGACTAGCAACTGAGTTAAAATGTCTAGTAACTTCGCAGCCATCTTCGAATGATCTTTGACATCATCCAGCTTCTGCAGAACTTCCACCAGTTCCGATAAGTGCGTCTGTCCATCCTGGTTGCAGCAGATATCCGTAGTTAGAACAAGCGCTCCTATGAACATGTGGAATATGGTGCCCTGGATCTTCATGAAATCAGCAGAGTGCGACATGTCAGTCACACTCATGCCTCGCTGGGAACAGAGAACAGCTCGAGCAGCCTTGAGGCTCGCTTGACGTGAAAAGGAATGCAGAACCATGTTGACACGTCCGGTAAGATAGGGGAAATGCAATCCGCAGCGGAAGATATTGATGAGAAGGTTGATCAAGAGTCGCTGCATCGGGATATGGGGGTATGTCTTATCGATCTGCTTAGTCTCCTCAGACTCAGCCATTTCAGACCGGAAGAAATTTGGGAGCTCCAACAACAATGACTCCAACTTTGTATCAAGTGACAGTATCAACTCACATGATGCTTCGCTTGGATCATGCGGCATCACATCAGAAATGCATCGAACTACCTCGGCGACTTTGATGCGCTGGAGGTTGTAGGACATAGTGGTTGGTTCTGAAAGGGGCCGCTCTTTGTACTCAAGATCACTGAGACCTTCATCATTGATGTGCTTTGGAAGGTTGGTGCTGATTAGATTCGGTTGGATGAGGTAAGTAGTTCCAGAGGTTCCTAGGTCAGGTCAGCGCCTTATCTATTATCCTCAAACACTGGTACTCACCCTCTGCCCTTGAGGAGGCCCAGTCTGTGGCAGCGAGGTACCACCAAACCCTCCTCTTCATCTCCTGTGTCACTGGATCTCCATCAACCTTCGAATGGCCCCGTCTAACAGATACCCGGTCAACAACGTGAAGTCCAAGGTGATGAGAAACAGCAATAGCTTCAGCGAGCAAGACACGATACCGTGGAGAGAACGTTTCCGTATGATGGATACCAAAGCTGAGGAGGATCAATGCCTGGACGTTTTGTAGGGTGTGACCTCCTCGTCGACGATGTTGCTCCAGACAGTCCATCGCCATTCGAACGTAGGAAGCGAATAACCCTAGTCTTTCCTTGAGTATCGGAATGGCTGAGGATAGGTCACCATCGACAGGTTCAAGGATCTTCGCCAAGGCAATGACGGATAAGATCAAGGCGAGTCCTGTTGGTGCAGCTGTTGCAGAAATATTCACGATCTGGTCATATGCCTCATTGATGAGAATGTGTGCGTGGGGTTCGTAGATGATATTTTGGACATGACCCAAGTATTGGAAGTACACTTGAAACAGGCGCGTTGTCTCCCACTTGGGAGGAAGTTGTATGTGGCGATGCTCGATTGGCTTCTGACACTTGTAGTCTGCCGAGATTGATATACTAAGCTCGTGCGTGAGCGCGCGATGCTACAGATGTTAGGGTAAAGAGCAGTGTGCAGAATAATCATCATAAATCTTACCAAGAAGCTATCATTAACCGAGTATTTGGTAGCTTGCATTTGATCTTCGGGGGGCATCGACTGAGCAACGGTACTGGAAGCGCCTTCTTGAGTCTGCGAGACGCTGGGAACATGCAATCGAATGGCGTTCAGCTGGTCGCCAATCGGAGTTGATATGGAGACATGATTGCTTCTCTTGTTTGGGCTGAGGTAATCTTCGATCTGGTCTAGCCTTGAAAGTATGCTCAACAGTGTTAAACTGTCTGACTCTTGAGGCAACCGTCTTTTCACTGCTCGGTTAGGAGGCAGATCTTGCTCTGCGCACTCGACTGACCGAGCGACGCAGTTCGCGCACGGCTGTTGTCGATCGCATTTGAGCTTTCTCTGACGACATGAGATACATGCATTTCTCTGCGCGCCCGGTGTCATTGTGAAGGTACCAAGAATATGCTCGGTTCCGCGGATCCGTGAAGATCCGGAGTGTCGAGTCTTGCATGCGTCAGCGCACGGAAGATCACCCGGCTGAGAAAGCAACGAATCACGTCCACGGAATTTCAGTTAGGTCCGGTCCGGTCCGGTCCGGTGCGTGGAGATTGGGAGATCTCGGATCCGTCCTACCGATTCTGTTATTCGATTTGGTATTTATACAGCAGTTTCAGCCGCAAGACGTCGATATGCTAAACAATCTAATAGACTTGTTTTGTTTTATTGTAAAAAACAAGCACTTCGTTACCAGTCACATCATAACCACCAATATGCCCGACATTGACTTGAGCGCTCTCGCGGCTGCTGTCGATTTCGACAATTTCCGCCAGGCTCCGATTTTAGATACTCTCGCCAATGATTCCCTTCTTTCTCCCAACTCCAGGTTGGAACAAGCCCTCGCCAACTCACAATCCAAGGGCCTTCCTCCCATCAGCGTCACCCCAATGGCTGGCCAACATCTATCCATCCTGACTCAACTCATGGGTGCCAAGTCGGTGCTAGAAATCGGCACACTTGGTGGATACTCAGCTATTTGCTTTGCTCAAGGCGGTGCGAAAGTAACAAGCATTGAGATCGATCCTAAGCATCGCGACGTCGCACTTGAGAACGTTGAAGGTCTTGATGTTGAGATCTTACTTGGAGCTGCCCTTGACGTCCTACCCAAGCTGGCCAAGGACAAACGGCAATTTGATATGATCTTTATCGATGCTGAATTTGAGGACCATATTGAGCATTTCGACTGGGCTGTTCAATTGACCTGGCCTGGAGGATGTGTTTTCTTCGACGACGTGGTGCCGGCCATGTTCAAGAATGGCGAGGTAAAACCTGGGGCGGATTCCATCTTGACACACATTGGAAAGGATCACAGAGTCAAGGCTGCACTGATGCCCAATGTTGCGTGTCACCCCATGTTGCCCACGCCTATCTTTAGCGGCTTCGTATTGGCTCTAGTGAAATAGCATGAATCAAGATGGCGATGAGGCTCGCGACAAATACTATAGTTAACACTAGAAATGAACATTCTCCCCACTCTTTGACATTTTGGTCTTGTATTTAGAATACGTAATAGTGCTTCAAGGCAAGACGTGACAACCTAAGTAGCATGAGCTCCCCCATGTTCATCAGACCATTCTAGTCCTGTAGCCTCTAGTAAGTGTTCCTGGTATGTGGGATCATCATAGCGAGGACCTAGGCCTTGAGCGAGTCCGAGAAGATGCTTAGCCACCTCAAGCCTTACCCTTTTCAGCGTTCTCGTCATCAGCGATCCAAGCCACATTCCTTCGGGAGGCATCCTACAAGAAAAATGATACTTTTTCGAGCCCTACACCGGATACTTCAGACTTTTATATAAAGCTTGACTGGTCCAGAAAAAGGTCAAACGATTTGCAGATCCTCATTTCACCTTGTGCAATCACCATCTGCAACCTGCACGCTCGATTCCTGGCTCTGTGCTCGAGCTGGGTTATGCGACTCTTATAAAAGCTGTGACCTCAGCTACCCCGGAAAAGCCTTGTTCCTGCGTCCTGAGTCTGCCTTGCGGAATTCCGGTCAGCTCATAAGCGCTATAAATAAGCAATATCAATACCAAAATAACTCTCGCACTCTTCACTTCATCCATTTCAGGGCCTCACAAGATGGCCTCCAATCTCTATCCTCACAGAGGTTTCATGCTGGATACGGGCCGAAAGTTCTTTCCCGTCAAAGCTATTCTTCACTTGTTGACCTTGCTTCACCAATACAACTTCAATGTCTTTCATTGGCATATCTACGATGCGGAAAGCTTCCCTCTGCTTTGGCCGGCGGGTGAAGGCTTGACGAATGCCAGTGTCAAGTACAGCCAGACTCATACTTACTACACGCCCAGCGATATCCAGAACATAATATCTTATGCGGAGAATCTGGGAATTCTTGTGTACCCAGAGACAGACATGCCTGGTCATAGTGATATCTGGTATGTCATACGGTGCCCCTCCTTACTCTTGCTGCATCATGATCTAATGGTATTTTAATAGGGGAATATGGAAAAAGGACCTGGTAGTTGGAAAGCCAAGCTTGAAAAACCCGGATGCCCAGCTCGACATCAGGCCGAAGAATAAACAAGTGTATAATTATATCCGCAGCTTGGTATCAACCGTCGATGGGTACTTTGGCTCGCCTTACCATCACTTTGGCGGCGATGAGGTCGCATACATGTGGGACACCGACAATGACAACAAATTGTTCAATACGTTCTTGAACTGGCTCAAGACTCTCACTCCAAAGAAATCAGTCATCTTATGGGACGATCCACTCACCGACTCGGAAAAGAGCATCACCTTATCAAAGGACTGGATTATACAAACATGGCATAAAGGCACTACGCAAAAGATACTCAAAAAGGGACACCGGGTTATCGTTTCTGAGTCCGACACTTTCTACATTGGAAACGCAGATGCTGACAAGATATCCAAATTTGTATTCCCAAAGGACTCCAAGGTCCTGGGCTTTGAGGTTGCATGGTTCACTTCACAGGATGATAGCCCGAGTGATTTGGACCAGGATTGGATTATCGAACCCTTGAAAGCTGCATCTAAGATCCGGAGGAAGTAGGCAAGAAAATGGTGCATGCGAACTTGAAAGAGCCGAACTGTATAAGCTAGATAAAGTCCTACTCAATCCGAAATGGCTCAAAGCTTAACTATGATAGTCAGAGTTCGCAACCTTCACGTCAGCCATCGGCCTGTCAGCTGGCGCCGGCTCTCTCAACGCCACATTTCCCAAGAAGAGCAATTTCATCTCGGCAGCATTTGCATACCAGGACACAATCCACTCGTACGGCATCAGCCCTATAAACACGTTTCTCACGTAGTATACCAGGATGCTCTTACAAATGTACGCGCCAGACAACATCTTGCTCCTGATCTGTTGTTTAACCATGGGGCCAAGGTTCTTTTTCTGGGTTACGAGTGCCTGCATAGCATCTTCTATACCTTCTCGAGTTCATTGTCAGTCTCAATGGCCGCCCGTAACTTGGTAACTTGCTGCTATTTCTAGATTTCTAGACAGACATTTGCTACTTACGACCGACTCGGGAGCTCAGAAACCGTATCCTGATCCGTCGGCATAGATCTGACCGATGACGTAAAGCGAGAGATAAGACCAGGTTTCAGCTATCTGCAACCGACTGTCCAATTAGGAATGTGGCACCTGAAGGAACAAGATCCCGCACGACGCGGCGCGAAAACAATGCACAAGTATGATAAATCCTTCAAGCATGAGAACCCTTGTGCGCCACGGTGTTCATACTGCTTCCTCTTTGCAGTTTTTGGCTGGTCATACGCCTGAAGGGACGTCACAAGTGGATATGTTGCAAGGGTATCTTGATTTGTACGGTGCCATTGCCCTGTATTTCCCGGTTACAATGACATGGTTAGAGCGCTGCATAAGGTCTTAGTGGGATTCTCGCACTGGTCTCGGCTCCTACAGTGGCCAATCTGCGGCTAGGGAACTTTTGGACGAGGCACGGCCCGTGCATTAGTGTTGGCGCGTCGGCTTGTCGGCCATGTAGTAAGCAGTGAGCCGTTGTTGGTAAGGCCATCATAAGTACCTGATCTTGAATCTGGACTGGAAGCCGTAAGCAGTCCAGCAAAGTTCAAATTGACAGTAAAGTCGCTGAGCGAAAGTGCTGACTTGACAAACAATCTAGGGCCACGAACTCTGTACCTACAACTTTGACGACTAAGTCGATGTCAACATGTCGGTTTTTGGATCACAGTCGGGTCTTTCCGAACAGACGTTATCGGACGCAGATGAAAGCAATGTCCCAATGCAGATTCTGGCGGAGACTGTAGATAGACGAAAGGCACAGAACCGCATCGCCCAAAGAAAGCACAGTTAGTCTCATCCAATCTTGCGGGTCATCCTCACAACAACATTGTTATCCGTCCATAATCTCATCAATCCGCGTATGAATAAAATGATTGAGTAATAGAAAACAGGACAAAAGCTCAAGAAGCGCATCGAAGAACTGGAGCTGCAACTGGAATACGCAAACTTCAACTCCCGGTCCGTTGTTCCAAGAACGTCACCTCACCCTATACCCATGGCCGCACCGTCGTATTCGAATTCAACCGAGGAAAACATGTTACCCCATTTCGACCACATAGAGAATCTCTTCACAAAGTCTAACGTTCATATGGGAAGCTTTTGGAATGCCCAAGAACATAGCTCGTTGTCTGGGGTCTCGCTTCAACTTGGTCACATCGCAACGCCTTTACCCACCGCAGACATGTCACCATTGCAAATTCGGAACTTGACGGGCGATAGTTCCGTTAACAGAGGTTTCACCTCCTTAGCTCACCGTGGTGTAGAACCACCGACAGCTTCTCTCTTGATGACACCAACTACCGAAGTTAATGAGGTTCTCGCGGTACCTGGCGCGAGTCGCAGGTCTTCATTGCACCCGCTGAGTGACGGGGCGGAACTGGATGAACCAGCGACTCCTCCTTGCTCATGGACGATGGAGCGCAAAGTCGCCTACATTGTCGATTGCGCTAAGACGCTCGGGTTTCGCGACTTCGACTCAGTCGTCACGACCTATTACACCGGCTCATTCGAAGTCATGTCCCGAGCTCATGATATGCAGAGAGTTAGCAGGATTCGTGGCCTCGGTTCTGTCCTTAGGACCATTGATACCAGCGCCGAGGCCTGGCCACATCACGAGAGCCAGATCTATCAAGCCGAAATTTTCAAAGCCGCCGAGCATCTTTACAGGGCTGAATTCCAGAGAGCCATTGACAGCGGAGCGCTGTTGGTTCTTGATGAGCATCAGCGACTGAAGGAGGATGAAATGAACAGGCCCGCGGTTAAGATCACGTCTCATAAAAGTGAGCTCTTGTCACAGGTGAGTCCACACTTTAATTCCAGAGACCAAAAAAGGATTAAAGTTGATGAAACTGGCTATCGAAACTAGCTTCCAAATCTTTGGACGTTCCTACTGGAGCTTTCGGAATGTAACCCTCCAGCATCCTTTAACGCGCTCCTCCATTACTATCTATCCTATCAGAAAGACGTAGCTGCCGACCAAAGGATATAAATAATTCGGCATCTGGGAATGAACACTATTTATGTAATGCTTGTCTATAGATTTTGAAGAGAAAAGACTATTACCTGCGCCTGGGTCGATTGATTAATTGTCAAATGTCCATCAGATATATCAACTGGTCACGCCAGCATAGTAAAAAACCCCAAGTTTGTATAAATCACAATTGGAGAGTAAAATTTACTGATATTTATATTTACATTTATATTTAACGTTAATGAAAGTTCTGCCAAAGACTATCTTTCTGTACGCGCTTCTGAAGCAGGCAGTGATCATGCATGCTAGTCTTAACCCTCCCCGTCATAGAGTATGACAACCGAACAGCATAGTGTAGCTACCATCTTAAACCTTGATAGCATCCCCATTAGAAAGACGTGCGGCGCAGATACCGTGGCGAGCAGTCATACCCTCGTCGACAGCCTTCGCAGCGCAAATTCCATGCTTGGCCTTGATGCCATCTTCAGCAATGCGAGCAGCACAAATGCCATGGTGAGCCTTGACACCATCTTCAATAGACTTGGCAGCACAGATACCGTGATACGCCTTGATGCCCTCAGCAGCCTTTGCAGCGCAGATGCCATGGCGAGCTGTGATTCCTTCGTCAGCGGCCTTGGCGGCGCAAATACCATGCCGAGCGTTGATACCGTCCTTGGAAGCCTTAGCAGCACAGATGCCGTGGCGTGCCGCGAAACCATCATCGGCCTTTGCTGCGCAGATACCGTGACGAGCTGTCATACCTTCTTCAGCCGCCTTGGCAGCACAGATGCCATGTCGAGAGGTAACTCCGTCAGTACTGGCTTTTGCGGCGCAGATACCATGGTGGGCCTTGAGGCCATCATCAGAAGCCTTTGCAACGCAAATACCATGCTGAGCCTTCAAACCATCCTCGGCGGATTTGGCAGCGCAGATACCGTGACGAGAGTTGACACCATCGCTGGCCTTTGCTGCGCAAATACCGTGACGGGCCTCGAAGCCGGTTTCGGCTTTAGCTGCACAGATACCGTGTAGTGCGTTGACGCCGTCGTTCATCTTGGCTGCGCAGATACCATGGTGAGCCGTAACCCCATCATCGGCAGCCTTCGCGGCACAGATCCCATGTCGAGCTTCGACTCCGCCCTCAGCTTTGGCCGCACAGATTCCATGGCGAGCTGTCACACCATCATCGACACCCATTGCAGCGCAAATGCCATGGTGAGCAATAAGATCCTCACCCTCCTTCTTGCTGAAAGTCCAAGCGGCTTGGAAGGCTTCAAAACCCTGTGGACCAATAACCTTTGAGCCGATAAGACCTGTAGAAGGAATGACGATGCTGCTGCGGCCGTACGTCACCTCCATGGTCTCGTTGTCAGGGTCGCCCGCCTCATACAGGCTCACGCCCAGAACCTCATCGAGCCCTGTCTCCTGCAGCACGCCGATAAGCTCCTTGACAAATGCCGCCGGGAAAACGGGCCGGTCGACGTTTGGGAGATCACGCTGTGGCACGAACCTGAACTCTGTGGGTTTGAGCTCACCGTCAAAGACGCGCCAGGTGTGAGGGAGGACTGAGCCGCCAGTCACGACTTCGTCGTCGCCTACAACCCAGGGTGATGAGACTGGGCCAAGCTCGATGATCTTCTCGTTGGGGGCAACATCGTAGTGGCGGTGGAGGAGACCGACGCCAAATACTTTGTCGACGCCGTGCTTCATGAAGACGTCTCTGATGCAGGACTTCATGTGGTCCAGGCCGTTGAGTTCCTGGAGTCGCTGAGCGGCCACATCGACGTCAGTCATGGCGTCAACGGCGCGGTGGTCGTAGGACGCGGGAGTGTAAGTCTGGACTGCTGCAGCTGCCATGTTGTTGATGAGGATTGAGAAATTGTAGTGTGTTTTGTCCAAGATGAGAGAAGCTTGAGAGATTGAATGTTGCTTGAGTTGCGAAGATGCTTGATCCTTTCTATCGTCTTTATAGTTGCGTCCATGCTGCCTCTTGACTCAACTATGCGAGTATTCTCGTGTTGGACAATTCAGAAGATGAAGATCATTTCTGAACATGGTGATACAGGCTAGATGCTGCACAGTCATCTTACTCACTCGTAAATGCGCTTTACTCATCGTTCATGTTTTGGACCGACAGGGGAGCATTTGGAAACCCCATGCGCAGTTCGGTTGTTGAGACAGGTCTTGACTAAGATGACTACAGCGCTGAGATGGCGAGAAAATCATTGCTAGATCTGAGGTCAATCATTTCCGGATTCGGGCATATTATCTTTGCGGGGAGAAGGATTGCTACAAGGGTCTGCGTGATAGCAGCCGAGGTTACATTCAACGCCAAAGTGTCATCCTTCCTCGTATTCCAGAGCGGCTGGTCCGTTACCTCGTGACAGCCTGGACCTCCAATACTCTGAAGCAACGATGCTGCCCCGCCAATTGTACAGAGAGAGTCGCTCAATGAGCCTCATTGTCGAGCTAAACATGTCAACTCCTTTAAGCCCCGTTGGCTCAGTGGTAAAGCGTATCACTAGTACTAGACACGACATGATAAGATCACTGGTTCGATTCCAGTACGGGGCAAACGGTATTGTTTTTGCCAATGTAACCCCAAGAACGACTTAAATGTTTTTTTATGTACTGACTTGACATGTTGTCCCAAGATATCTATTTATCGCAACGCCAATAATCCATCATATGACCAGTCGCGTAAAATGCATGCTAAGCTGGATACCAAACTCGACGCTACGCTTCGTTTGAGCAAGACTCTGTAGACATGCCACCAACAAGCAACACCGCAGCAAGGGTATAGAGAATCGAGGCAACAAAGAACGGCAGGCTCACAGCCATCCCCCCAATGTCCAACCCGACCGAGAACGACAGTCCGAGGAGTGGTGAGGCGCCAATGGTTGAGATACCTTCAAACACGGCGATAGCAGTGAATAACAGTGACAGATGATCTGGATGCACCATGGTTGTCAGGAGAGATCGCAAGGCGGATGAAAACCCATTTCCAAGCGTGTATCCAAAGAAGGCTATGAATGAGTTAGTTTAACAGAACGTAGTTCATCTCACTGATACTGTACGTACCAATTATGAACGCCGGAACAGCAGTGGCGAGACCCATGCACAGTGAACCAACAGCTAGGATGGCAATTGACACTCGAGTCAGAGCGAGATTTGCAGAAGAAGAAGTCTTCATTCTGCTGATGAGCCAGACATTGACTTGTGGTAAGACCACGGCAAAGAGCAGAATCTGGCCTGCGGCTTGGATCGAGAGCAAGAACGCCGTCTGAAATACAGTATTAGTGATTGCAGGAGAGAAAAGGGAGGAATCTGCTAGCTTGCTAGTCTTGGAGAATACGCACCTTGGCCAGCGGCCATTCAAATCTCACAGACATGTATTGCAAGATCAGTTCTAGCATGGGTCGAGCCATCTTTGCAACAACCAGCGCTAGGAGGCCAACCAGGAGACTCTTGTGGCTGCTGAGCGTACGAATGCCATATCGGATGTTGTGTGAAAGGTGTGAGAGAGCCTGTAGAACCTTGTTCTCCGATGTGGTTTGATCATTTGTTGTTTCCTCGCATTGGCCATTGGCTGATTGGGTTTCGTCTTCCTCCGTACCCTCTATGTCGCTTGGGGCACTGTCGGAGGACTTTGTGTTCGGGATAAATCCAAGCACCACAAAGGCCAGAGCTTCAAGTGGGACGGCTGTGAGGAAAGCAAAATGCGGCCCCAAAGCCTTCATGAGAACTGCACCGAGTGGCGGCGCGATTAGCTCGGTTATGAGAAGAACAACCTGTACCCAGAAAAAAGCGCGTGTTCTATGAAAAGGAGATCAGAAACTAGTTTAGAGAAGCCCAAGAATGCTGTTCTTTGAGTTCAAGAGAGGGCTGTGTACATACCGTGATGCTTCTGGAATCGCAGCCGCAATGATGGCCATGATCATGGGACTGATGACGGTAGAACCGCCTCCCAGCACCAAGAAAGCCGGTGCAGCATACACAGCACGGACAGGAAATACTCGATGGAAGTAAAGCACAGTAAAAGCCCAAATGTCTCTCAGTACAAAGCCCAGTAGACTCAGGCCCGTGACCAACCGACGGCCCTTACTATCGGCCAGGACACCATAGGGAATAGCGAGTATGAGACCTGGGATACCCTCAATCATGCCAAGAATACCTCTCATCTTAGCAAGCGCGCTTTGAATCTCATGGACTTTGCATAGGTGCTCGGGAACTGAGCCATCGCGGCCAATGACGCTTGGGTCAGTGGCAGCATAGTAATCGCGGCAGAGACCAAGCTCGAGCATGCGCAGCTTGGGGACTTCGCTGAGGAAGTTGGGGACGTCGACGAGCAGGATAAACAGACTGCAGATGTACAGGGCTGACCACTGGGAAAAGTGTCGCTGCCATGCCGTCCGCCATTCGTCGGCCCTGTTCTTGGGAGGGCTTCTGTTTGGAGCGTCGGGCTGTAGGAGCGGTGTCGATTCGGTGACGCCGTGCTGAACGTTGTCCATGGCGCAGACCAGCTACAGAAATGCTGTCTCATGCAGAAGAAGTCGGCTGCAATTGAAACGCGATAGATGGATGCTGGCTCTGCTGGGAGAATAGTGTTTGTTCAGCGGTGGCTGGGCTGGCAAACAACAGCTGAGCGCGTGTCGCAAAGATGGAGCCAGCGTTAGGCGAGAAGCCGATGCCGAGTTGGTTACAGACCAGAATCGCGTAGCTTTTGATGTGACGTAATATTCTCGTATCCAGCTGCAATGCAATGCAATGCAATGCGATGCGATGCAAAAGCACAGTAATCTGAGTCAAAGCAAAGCTTGTGTTGGTCCTCTCTCTTTGTGGGCGGGAGGGAGAAGAGCTTGGCGATCACTACTACTACAGGGAGCTCGGGGACTTTTGGCAGGATTCGGTGGCGTGTTTGCGCTGTCTTATCTGACGAAGCAGGGAAGTGCAGCACAGTATGATACAGGCGAGCGGGGGGTAGGACAGGGTATTCAACCAACGTGCAGATCCTCGTTCAGCTGTGCCGCACAATGCATGCAGTGTCATAGATAAAGAATGCACCCGTGATAAACCCCGTCCAGGGCGAGAATCCTTTTTTTTACTTTCCCCGCAGACCTGTAGCATCAGTATCAGTTCAGCGGTCGTCGCTGACACATACGGACCATGTCGTCTGTCAGCGCCTGTCTCAATGATGACTCGCTGGGGCCTGCTGTGCGTGGCTGCAGAGGCAACTTTGACTTCACTGTCGCTTTTCAAGATGTCGTCTTTGGCATTGCACCAGCATCTGTCTTCATTTGCCTCGGCCTGTCACGCATCCTGGCGCTTTGTCATCGCCGTCGCCCAATTGTCGGCGCTTCGGCTGTTCAGTGGATGAAGCTGGTATGTGTATCCGCTCTTGTCAATGCATCACCGTGTCTTGAGTAATGCCACTAACAGAGGCTTTCTCCATCGTCGTGTAGGCTCTTACAATAGGCTTGACTGTCTTGCAGCTTGTACTCCTCATTCTTGGACGGGACTCTTCCCAGTTCGCTTCAGGACGTTCTCTAGCTGCTGCCTCCCTTGCTTTCATAGCAGCCCTGCTTCTTATCCCGCTGTCATGGATTGAGCATTCAAGAGCGCTGCGGCCTTCAACAGTCATCGCTGCCTACCTTTCCGTCACCTTACTATTCGATGTTGCTCGGACGCGGACGGCATGGCTTCTCATTCCATCGGGGCTCAACTCTAACTATGCTTCTGTATTGACGGCAGCCACTGCCCTCAAGGCTCTCATGATTTACTTGGAATCTCGACAGAAAGAGAAATGGCTGGACTGGGATATCAAGCAGCATAGCCCTGAGGAGACAAGTGGCATTTGGAATCTTGGCGTCTTCTTCTGGCTGAACCAATTGTTCATGAAAGGTTATCGTGTCATCCTGACGCTGGAGAGTCTGTATCCCCTCGACAAAGCACTTGAAGCTGAGACACATCACCATCTTGTTGAGAGAGTTCACCACAATCCCTACAAGGGCCAGAAGTATGGCCTAGCACGTTTACTGCTGCGGATCCTAGCCCTCCAGTTATTACCACCGATCATTCCCCGTGCAGCGCTCCTCGCTGCCAGCATATGCCAACCGTTTCTCATCCACGCCCTCTTGCACTACCTGCAGAGCGAAGAACAAGAACAGAGTCATGGATATGGACTCATTGGCGCGACGGCTCTGACGTACGGGGCCATTGCATTCTCAACTGCATTATACTGGTACTTCCAGGAGCGCTTCGTCATCATGGTCCGTGGCATTCTCGTGCTCGCTGTGTATGAAAAAACAACAGAGCTGCGAGTGCCCGCGGATGGTGATTCTGGGGCCCTCACATTAATGAGCACCGACGTGGAGCGCATTACAAGAGGTATTCTAGACCTCCATGAATACTGGGCCAACACGATCCAGATTTCTCTGTCTTGCTGGCTCCTCCAGCGAGAGCTTGGCGCTGCATTTGCTGCCTCCCTCGGTGTAGTCGCCGTCTCAACGCTGACAGCATTTGGGATAGGTAAACTTCTTGGACCACGTCAAAAAGAATGGATGGAAGCAATCGAGACAAGAGTTGGCGTCACAGCTACTGCTATTGCGCAGATGAAACTGGTCAAGATGTCTGGTATGACAAAGCCAATCCAGTCTTACGTGCAGAGACTGCGAGTGAGAGAAATTGAGATCGGTGGACGTTGGCGTATGCTCCTCGCTGCAGCTGCTACTGTCTCTCAGGTCCCCATGACCTTATCTCCCGTTATTACTTTTGCGGTGGCAACCAAGACGCTCAACACGACCTCGATATTTGTTTCCATCTCATACCTTACCCTCCTCGCATCGCCTCTGATGATACTGTTTCAGAAGATCCCACAGTTTCTTGGGGCGCTAACTTGCCTTCAACGGGTCCAGATGTATCTGGAACGGGACCCGAGATTTGAGTATCGCCATGTTCATAATGGCATGGTGTCAGCCGCGTCTGTCTCTTCGTCCTCTCCCTCTGTTGCTAGCGGAATTGAGATGAAAAACTTGGAGGAGAGAGGCAGTCCTCACGTCGTGATCAAGAACGGGAGCTTTGGGTGGCATGAGAATGTTGCTGTTCTCAAGCATGTCAACATAACCATTCCACCATCACGCCTCACAGCTGTCGTTGGTCCTGTTGCAAGCGGGAAATCCACCTTATGCAAAGCCATTCTCGGTGAAGTCCCCTTTGCGACAGGCTCCATAGTTGTTCCCCGATCTAGAGTCATTGGCTACTGTGATCAACAGCCGTTTTTGACAAACACCACCATCCGCAACAACATCATTGGTAACAATCACTTTGACGACAAGCGATATACTTCCATCATAAATGCTACCATGCTCGACCGGGACCTTGCGAACCTCCCCAACGGCGATGGCACAACGATTGGAAGCAGTGGCATTGCGTTGAGCGGCGGACAACGGCAACGAGTGTCAATTGCTAGGGCACTATACCTTGTAGACGCCGACCTCCTGATATTTGATGATGTCCTCAGCGGTCTAGATGCCACAACAACAGATCATGTTTTCCGGCATGTCTTTGGACGAGATGGTATGCTTCGTCATCGTGGTGCCACAGTTATTCTGTGCACTCACAACCTTCGGCACTTCCAAGCAGCGGACTATGCCATCAGAATCAGCAGTGACGGAGACATATTTGAAGAGAAGCCCACTAGCGACGATACCCTTTCAAGTTCTGACCTAGGCTTCGATTCACAGCCAGCTTCGACTGAAGCACTTGGAAGCACAGAAGAGCCAGCACCCACCCACTCATCACCAGCCGTAGCCATGACTGCAGAAGAAGCAGAGGCGCGAAAGTTGGGTGATACGAGCGTCTTTAGCTATTATATATGCACCATTGGCTTTGCTCCTATTTTCGCCTTCGTTTTCGCTTGTGTATGCAACGGCTTCCTCAACAATTTCCCACGGATATGGCTCACATTCTGGGCTGACGATGCGGCGCGGCCACAAAGAGGCTTGGCACAAGTGCACTCTCAGGCCTACTATATCGGCATCTATGGAATGCTCCAAGTGCTAGCTTTGATGTCCTTCATGGCTGCTGTCGTGCTGGTACTAGGCCCTTTCATCAGCCTCAGTGGCTCCGTATTGCACCAGAGGGCGCTGGAGACTGTCATTAACGCACCGTTGCAACTATTGACAACATCAGACACTGGCACTATCACAAACTACTTCTCCCAGGATATAACCATCATTGATAATGAGCTTCCTATGGCTGTGGCTAATGTGGTGCTGGATATCTTTGGTGTCGTCGGCATGGGAGTGCTTATTGCGTCGTCATCACCGTGGCTAGGACTTACTTACCCAGCTATGATACTCATCTTATGGCTGATACAACGGTTTTACCTCCGGACTTCTCGACAGCTCCGATTGTTGGACCTCGAAGCCAAGAGTCCGTTGTACACCCATTTTCTCGATACTTCAAGAGGCATCGCCACCATTCGCGCGTTGGGCTGGACAGGGGCGAACATCAAGCACAACCTACAGCTACTGAACCAGTCCCAGAGGCCGATGTATCTACTTTCAATGGTACAGCGCTGGCTGTATCTGACTTTAAACGTGGTCGTTGCTGTTACTGCAACGGCTCTTGTGGGTTTGATAACTCAGCTTCGGTCTAGTTCAAGTCTTTCTGGTGCATCGCTCGTCACGTTGATGACGTTGAGTCAGTCGTTGAGTGACATTGTGCGATTCTACGCTGCGCTAGAGACTTCAATTGGAGCTGTAGCTCGGCTACGGAACTTCACTGCCAAGACTGGCACGGAAAGTGTTTTGCATGGCGAAGTAGAACCTAGTGAACGGTGGCCATTAAAGGGGGCCATCGAAGTCAGTGGGGTTTGGGCGACATATAAGTAAGTGTCATGCCCAAGATTCTGGAGAAGGCATCGGGAACTCTGACTTACAATCTGGATCTAGTGGGGATGCTGAAGAATATGCACTGCAGGGAATTGATGTGTCCATCCAAGCGGGTGAAAGGATAGCCCTTTGTGGTCGTACCGGAAGGTTTGTCTCTTAGCATCAGACCCATCTCCGAGATATCTTGGTTAACCGAAACGGCATGACAGCGGAAAGTCTTCTTTCATTCTCCTCCTTCTTGCGCTTCTAGAGCCTGTGAAAAAGGATGATGCTGAGTACACATTATCCATCGACGGCGTCCCTCTCTCGTCTATGAGTCCTCGGAGGCTCAGGGAAAGACTGATAACGGTACCCCAAGACCCAGTGTTCTTGCCCACGGGCAGCACTTTCATGGAGAATCTAGATCCACTGGGCTTAGCCACCAGAGAGCAGTGTCGCGAAGTGCTGCAAGCAATGGACCTCTGGAACATGGCAGAGGCCCAGGGTGGACTTGACGGCGTTCTATCAGAATCTTCACTTAGTCAAGGCCAGAAGCAGGTCTTCAACATTGCACGAGCAGTGCTCAAGCGTAAAACGACGGGTAGTTCTGTACTCCTCTTGGATGAGTTCACCAGCTCAGTTGATGCAGATACTGAGCGGGACATGCTTGCGATAATCGATAGGGAGTTTGCGGGCTGCACTATTGTCATGGTAGCCCATCGGCTGCATGTTGTGTCTGAGTTTTGCGACAGGGTGCTTGTCATGGACCGCGGGAGGATTGTAGAGGCTGGTGACCCTCGGATGCTGGCAAGGGTTGATGAAACGTGGTTTGCAAATTTGCTGGCGGCTTTAGGATAAAGATAGATCTAAGATAGGTCGCTGAATGCAAACTATAAAACCCACCTTTGTTTTGCCAATAGGACGAGTCGTCATGTCGGCAGTTGGTTCGCGGACTACAGAAGCGAAGCTGGCATCCACAACATGCTTCCGGATTGAGAAGGTGGTGATCTTTCGCGTGGAGTTTTCTGTTTGTAGTTACATACGCGTCGTCAATTTCCCTAGCCTTGCTCCTAGTCCTTTTCTTTTTACCGGTCTATGATTGATCGAATGTCATTGACTATCCGTCATCCCCAGGTAGGCAGGTAAATTCTGCTTGTCAGGTCCATCTGCCGGCGCTATGACCCAACTAGTCCTCGCTAGTCAAACTTCGGTCCTAGGAGCTTATTGAAGATGTCATGACAGGCTGATCTAACTGGTGTGAACTTGAAAATGAGGAATCAAAACTTTGAGTCGGTGAATGTGAGCCTCATTAGTCTAGGTAGCCTACTTCAGACAAGACAAGCTGTACCAAAATTGGTATGATCAGGCAAAACTGTACCGTTTCTAGCATGAGTAATATCAGCAGTGATAATAGCGCAAAGTTTAACCTTATACAATGCCATACCTTGATAGCTATTGGAACAATGCGACGCTAGACGACTCGTGGATCTGGAAAAGGACTCAATTCAGTATGCTACAGCTGACGGAATCACCTATCTCTCAGACAAGGCCTCATTGCCTCCACTTCTGAGCAGGAGACCTCATTTATCATGGGTTTATAAAGAGGATACGAGCCAGGCAGATGATCACTGATGACCAGATCATGGATCTTCGGCATCTTACCGGCAAGAACGGCATGCCATCTTACTCCCGAAGAGTCAAGGTGTGATCAATTGGAGACCCAGTCACCTACCGCTGTGAGAATAAGACCCGCGAAACGATCTTCAACATGGTCGGCGCTTATCAGAACGTGTTTCATGAAGATAACTGAGTTACTCGCAGAGAGAAGGCCCTGGGTAAGGGCTGTACACCAACGCGTGTAAACGATCTTTACCATTAAAGCAATAAATGTGGTCTCTCACAGCTAGTTAGAAAGTCAATCCAGCTGCTTCGCTACATAAATCTAAAGTTATTCAGTAAATCGTTAATAGTTGCTAAATACGAGAATAGTCGCATATGCGGCTGCCGATCTACCCGCCTGCTCACACTCTCTGATAGTTACCCGCAGGACACGGCCGGCATCGTATCACGGCAATACAAGGACTACCTGAGGATGCCGCTGATCTTTCAGCCGGTATAGAAGAGAAAATGCAGTGTTGCAACAGTGAGCTCGATGCAAGACATATAAAGTCCAGTCTCATTCACTCTCAAACACCAAGCAAGCAGCAAGCTCCTTAACATTAACATCCTCTGACCATCTTCATCGTACAACGCCCGGTGCTTCTGTCTGTAAGTACACAGAACTGCCCCCCACGTGCCGAGATAGAGGCAGCTTACACAAAAAGGGGCCGATATTGGCGAAGATCTCTTCTTCCAGTTTGTAAACCGGGAGTGGAAGGCAGGCTGCGTTTGGTTCAGGGGAAACAGGGCAGCCTCTGGTGGCATCTACGAGGCTTCTTTTGAGCTGGGTGCATCTTGCAGCCAAGAGGAGCCTGCCTATCTCAACTGTGACGTAGCTAACTACAATGTTGAGGTTGCTGGCTTTAACTTCTAGTTGAGAGATAGTCGGCTTCGAAGACTGCTTTTGTCATAGCATATGCTGTCATAAGAGACTAACAAGAAGGGGAGGACGACACTGGACTGTTGCCACTTGAGGACTATTACATTATTATTTCTTTCCATAGAGCTGTTGTAGCAGGTAGTAACTGCATACTTAGGTACCAGTGTATTGAGAGATGTCCCATTCGTATGAGGGTGTATATGAATGTCGATGGTTATCTCGTTTTGGTCACCCTGTGCTGGTGCGACTGCGGCCGGGCCAGTCAGATCGTATTCTCCGCTATAGGCCCCCTAACTGTTTAGGATGCAAAGCAACAACTTGACTTGGCTTATGCGAACGAGGCCCCGCTGGTATGGTGGCCTGTGATAGCTACTGTGTCTTACAGAAACCATGTCTCTGGAGCTATGGGGACGCTGATGGGTCTCTTTTCCATCGTGCGCCGTCTTTACGGCTTGTATCATCATAGTCGTCTCATTGACTAGAGTAATTTTAATCAGTGCTGGTGTCATGAACCTTCATTTAATGTTTTAAGCTCTATGCATTACAAAACAGCCGTATGTCTTGAGCGGCATAGGCTATGCCGCATAGTCATACTGTTTAAGATATGAGGTAATATTACTTAATTAGTTTACTTAACTTAGTATTACATAATAAAGATATCTTCATTATACTTGCTGAGGTCTTTATGGATACTACATTACTAAAAGGACTTTATTCAACTTAGAGAATTACTGAGAAATATAATACCAGCATTACCTTGGACTTTTAGCAGTGCAGAAGAAGCAACTTGATAAAAGTGGTTCCCTGAGGGGCTTAGATAAAGCTCTTGAGAATATTGTAATCTTCGCTACACCTGGAGATATCTTCGTCTTCCCTCCGTCGCAAGCCGGAGATTCCTCTTATGCGAGGGAAGTCGATAAATTATAACTAATGGGAACTAAGCAAACTGTCATAGCTCCCGTTATAGCTCAAGCCACAAAGGGTCTGGACTTTTCAATGCCGGAGTAATTGCGTGAGATGATAGCCTGGGAATTGCTTTTGACCAATTACGTAGAGAACATATGTCAGTAGGCAACAGGTCTGGCTAGCGTTGCATTGCGGTGAAACCCAGCGAGGGTATTAAACGGCTTTCGGCACCTCATGTGAGCCTTGACACCCTTGATTGAGGCTATTCATAGCTTTAGGGCTGAAACCAATATTATTTCTGGTTTGTGTTGTCCTGCTATTTTTTGTTACGCTCCCTCTCGTGACTCTAGGACGAAGCCGCTTATCCGGACGTCCCTCTTGATGAGAGGCCGCCAGTACAGGCACTGTTACCTTCCATCAGAGCGTGAAACAGACAATAGCGCCTGAACATATCATTCTGCACGGCATGCACAGTCGTGAGGTATATGAACCCCGCATCAGCCTGTCAATGGCACCATCTCACGTCTTGCCATATTCTCTATTCATGCCTTGACTAATAGTCACCGATTTTGTTGCTCGAGTCACAGAATTACCATAGCCCTTTGACTTGAATATCTTCCTCACCCTGACCAACAAACCCCAGCAAGGTCGTGTTGCTTATATGTCTGCATCTACTTTTCCGTCTGCGGAGGAAGCGCCGGGAGGCAATGGGCCAGCTTTGCCTACTGGCTGGGTGGCGAACTGGAGCCCCGAGCACAATGCATGGTTAGTCGAACCAAACTTCACTCTCACAAATGGTTCGCCTGTGTTGTTAAGTCTTACTGTCTAGGTACTACGTCTTTCCTGCTACTGGAGCGACTCAATGGATGCGACCAGTCTCCCCGCCCGAGCAACAACAGACTCTTCAAGATCCCAATATCCCTACGACTGAGAATCATCCAACTGCCACGGAAGTCGGGCCGGATAGCCAACCCCTTGGGGATGGAGATCGCGGCCTAGGAAAGACTGCACTGGCTATAGGCGGAGGTTTTCTGGCTGGCTCCTCCTTTGGTAATAAATTCGGGAAGCATCACGAAAGCCATGGCCAACAACAGGGCATAGGGAAAATGGCCCAGTCCGCTGCAATCGCTGGCGCTGGTGCCGTTGGAGCCAAGATACTGGGTCTTTTTGGGAACAAGCCGCAACAGCAGCAATCAGCACCAGCGGTACAAACGGCAACTTTCACGCATCCACAAACACAGACGCACTTCTATCCGGTCTATGTCCCTGGACCCCAGGTATCACCACCGCCACCATATTATGGGCAACACCCGCCAGGCAACTCTGGGCACGCTCATAATCCCACTGCTGACTCAGTCGGCGCGATACCTGGAATACAGAGCTTCGGTTCGCCACACCAGACTGGAGGTGCACATATGTCTCCTCAAAGCTCGATTTCTATAGGTGCGTTTCAGCCTCAGAGTGGTCCACCACTACATGTATATGGTGCTGTATTTGCAGACAAGGACGTTACGCAAATAGTCCGAAGCCTTGTGACTCCGCAGCAAACTCTGCAAATTAAAGGAGATTCCCTGGTGGAACAATTTGGCGATCCATGGCCTGAGGTGGAAAGAAAGATGTTTAACGTGTTGTATTCCTACGGAGATCGGCCTATGGAGCTTCTCGCCGCTGAGTAAGTCAAGTCTCATCTAACGTTTGCAGCGATTGGAGGTTGACATGTTTAATCTGAAGTACGACTACGTCTAATATCGAAATCAAACATGAGGCCATTTCCAAGAAGCGAATGGAGTTTTGCCAGGCTCCACCCTCGCCGATTATTGCCGTGGTCTGGGGACATGAGAATGCATTGACGTAAGTATTAGCTCGCTTCGACATATTTGTATTTTCGCGGGTAACTGACAATATTGCCCAGCAGGGCGAGGGTAGAGCAGTTGGAGAAAGAAGGTGAGTTAGATGGTATGGGCGATGCTCTCGGATCAGGTGGGTTTTGGGGCTGGGAGCCAAAGACACTGGTGTGCTATTATAGGACAAACACGGGGGATGTTGGGATCGCGTATTGTAGAGATGGAGGGACAATCCGACTACCTTGGAACCCGCTAGCCAAATGGACGTAGTAGGTAAGAGAGAGAAAAATTAATTATGTTCTAAGTATCCCCGAACCTCTAAGGTAGCCAGTCTGTGAGACAAAGTTGGCAGCATCTGTGCTGGGGAGATTAGCAACCATCTAGGCGAGAGCTCATAGATCTTCGGGAGAGTAACAACCACCATAGGTTCTGAGACCTCGCGTTGCCTATTAACCAATGGTATTATGTTGGGGCTGAAGCCTCTACTAAACTCTCAATCTAATTACAGGTATTGAACTACTGCCGAAGAACACTCCTGCAACCACATGATCTGGTGAGGAAGGGCTAACGGAGCGGCAGAATGGGAGCGGTCAGATGCTTTGAAGTTTGCGCAAATACTTATCTTTAAGTAGAAGGGGATAATTTTTATTTACTGGTTTTTTAAGTGCGAGATTGTGTATAGGGTATCTCGTGATTATATTCTCCTATTCTAGAAATTAGGTAATGCATTCATGCTTCAATAGTTAGAAAATTACAGCAAATTGCCAATGCTAATGTATTAATATCCCACATACCCTATAATCTTCCGATTTTTAGAAGCCAAAGCTGTTAATTGTCAGCGGAAGCGGTTGGCCCGTCCTTCCGTCCTGTTCCTGGTCCCTGTTTGGTGTCTATACCACATTAGGAAAGTCGCAAGCGACGCTGGTTCAAGAGGGTTACATGCCAGCCTAGAATAAACTCCAACCCCAGCCATATCCCACGACTGTGGGCTGTTGAAAACTTTGTCGGCTCGCTTGGACATACCTGTCAGATTTTCTTTTTCTTAACGTGATTGGCGCGAGAAATCGCCTGAAAAATGCCAAGCAATGCGCCGCCGATTACCGGTAGGCGAGTTTCAGAAGGGACGTAGAAGACCAATACGGCCGAAGAGATATGCCTGTTTTATATCTTATCAGCAAGAAGTAACCCGAATCCGACATCCTATTAGGGGAATAGACTATTTAAGGCGCTGGTTCCATGGACTAGGCTGCGGCCGAGAATGAAGTGTCCGGATATCTTTAAATCCCCGTCCCGTGGATAAAAAGCAAATCATGTCACTGAGAGTTTGATGACCAGCATCGTGCAGGATTGGTGAAACCTCTGTGCCCTGTGGCTGCTCATTGTAGATTTAGACGCCTTGGGAGAATGATATGCATAAAAGCTCAGTCTGACGGCAGCCGTTGTTTTGCAATGTGAAGAATTGTATGCCTTGCAAAGATAAAGGAGTATGACTGTAGGTCAACAAAAACTCAATCACCACGAGTGTTGCTTGAGTGAATGAATGGCAATGCATTATTCAGGGACTTGCTTTTTTCCAGCTGTGCCGCACCTGCGTGTAACCCAGCAATCTGCCATGTAAATAATCGAGCCACAGATTGATGGTCTCGTCCAAACTGCTACCAGGATGTGAATCCAGTGGCTGCCGAGTGTGGCAATACCTTGTCAACCGTGATAAAGTTCGCCTCGGCCTTATGGTTAAATGCCAAATGGGCTGTTCGTTTGCGATGCACTGCTGCAGGCCGCGGTGCGCCGCATACATGTTGTGTTTTAAATAAAGACGCACCAGTCCCTTGGCCTTTTCTCCGTCTTCCCTCGAGCTGTTTATTCGAAGCTGCAGTCTCCATTAACGCTCATGTCGGAGTACTATCAAGGGCCTAACAATTCGGCCAAGATCAAAGCCGTGACGCTTACGTTGCTGGCTAGTGCTACTATTTTAGTCACATGGAGAATATCCTGGCGACTCTCCAAAAGGGTCGTGGGCCTACCGGATTACCTCTTGATACTTGGTCTGGTAAGACTCGCGCCACTTCATCTTGTCCGTCATGTAGACTAATTGTTCAGTCCCTAAGCATATGTCTTGCTGGCTTCAATCTAGATCGTAAGTGTCGCGAGCTTGTTGACCAAACACCTTTAACAGAGTGTCAGCATACTTCCGATGGGGCTATGGTTATCACAAAGATGATCTCCCGCCAGATATCCGGAAAGCTCTGACGCCCAAGTTTGTAGATCTCCCCCACCTCCATGTTACTTGCACCCCGCCACTAACCATCGCAGTGCTTCTGGCTCAACCAGGTCTTCTTCAAGGCAACAGCGGGCGTGATCAAGCTTTCTATTTGTACTATCTACATGAACATCTTCAGCAAGCCTGTTCTGTTGAGTACAAAGATTGCACGATATGCCAACTTTGCCCTGATGGGCGTCATCATTGCCTATTATACTGCCGGCACTCTGGTGTCGACTTTCCAATGCGACCCTATTCGCAAGGCATGGCAAGGCGATCTCGACGGCAAATGCATTGACAACGACAAGTTCCGGGTCGCAAACGCCTACATCAACTCCTTTACGTCGGTCTTGCTCGTTTTGATACCATTTCCTGCTCTTCTGTCGACAGGGCATCGGAACAAGGAAATATGGCAGTTTCTCTTTCTCATTGCCTTGGGACTTGCGTACGTTGGACATAGCCATGAATTGAAGCTTTTTGTATCAATGAGCTGACGAGTTAGACATACGGCTTGCGCTGTGGTTCGCGTTGTGATGATCTACGTGCCTAATGAAGGAGCTAAAACTGATCCTCAATGTACGTCCATTCCTTTTCCCCAACGCTTCATCACTCTAACTATATCAGGGTACAATACCACGGCCAATACTCTCGCCATGGCCGAAATATTTACTGCCGTCATTGTTTCCACCATCATGACAATGCGCCCTTGTTTCCAGGTTGTCTTTAGCGGGATAGCGACCACTGTAACGAGTGCCTCACATACGCGAAGAACGAGAATGGATAGCTCGGGAGTTCTGGCGTCAACCACGAGCCAAAAACGAAAGGTCGACCGTCAAGGCTTTAGCAAGATTGGGCCGACCAAGACTGAGGAGCTAAACATCGAGCTGCAGAGCAGAGACCGGAGCACGGAAGAGCTGTTTGCGCCTGGTCATTATCCCAGCACAAAGCACGAAAATGTATAGTATAGGATTGGGTACGGGGACTCGACTCGTTCTAATTTATGAGGTAAATGATACCTTGAATCCCAGCCTGATTGATTGCATTTATTAAGAACCGCGTTTGTGATGCACCTCTAAAGTTAATCCAACGGCGATGACAGTTGGGCAAACGACAAGTCTGTCGTTCTTTTATCGATCCCCCATCCATCTCCAGGATATACAATTGTTCCATATCTTACATATGTAATGAGGTCTATGTGCAAAGTCTTTTGTTATTACCGTCACTCCAAAGTCGCCGTGATCATAGATGGGATAATCGAATCACGTACAGAGTACGGAGCAGTCAAGGGAACTCGGCTTGTTGACTCTCCGCTATAACCATGTTCAAACCCCTGACATGCTGTCGATTTTGGTATCCACACGGGTGCGGTGATGCAACCTTGGCTTAGCTGTAGACAATATCCCACCAATAATGTTTTGTTGATTCCAAGAACCCCGTATAAGGGCATCCTTCTGAATCCTTTGAGGTATTTTGCATTTTCAACATTGCCGAGATGAACTGAGTGTGCCCACTGTTCCCAATTCTGACGGGGCTGAAGCCTCTTTTAAACTCTCAACCTACGCACAGTCCGATCAAATTGAAGCCCACGCTCCGATAGGGAAAGATGGACAAGAATTTTAGCTAGGCTGGTACTTAATCGTAACTCTATTCACGGTGGGGAAGTTCAGGCATGGAAGCTTTCAATCTCACGTATTCAAGCCTCTGGAATCAACTCATGACTGTCGAGAGAGTAATTAACAAATGGTTAGTGGCTATGCATCTCGATGCATTTTCTCGTGATCCCTGCCGTTGGTTCCAGAGCGCCGGAAACAGTCTTCCTTAGTGCTTACATACCAACGGGCAGTCATTGTGCCCGATTAATTTCCCTGTCAGCAACGTCCAATTCCATTTCTCCCCGTCTCCGCCCCAATCTCGCGGAACACGAACTGCAGTGTCTGTGCCGCGCCCCTGCACCTCGCCTATGAAGGTCGGTACGCTCTGCCAATACCTACCCTAGTCATCCATCGGTTCTATCGGTTGTACAAGGATTAGTCACCGAGAGACATTTGTTCGTCATCCCATTTCATCCCGCCCTCTTTTATCGCTGTTTCTTCAACTAGAAGCTGAGGCTCTGCTCTTCAACACTGGCGGACTGGGCATCAGTGCAACAAAGGGAAGGAAGGAATCATGTCTTTGTTACTGCGCATCTGCTGGTGTGTTGCTGTACTCAGTTGCCTGGTATCTACTGTCGTTTGCCATAATGACTACAGACACTTTCGGAGCAGGTGTCTAGCCTTCAAGCCAACAAAGTTCATTCACAATGCAACCTTGACCCGACAAGAATTTGTTTCTGCTGGTACAACATTGCAGCTATCAGACAACACCCCGACTTGCAACCGTCCTTCCCAGGCTGTCACGGTCGACCTCTGTCGCATTGCTCTTCAAATCCCGACTTCAAAACGGTCTTCGATCAGCTTTGAGCTGTGGCTACCCAGTGATTGGAAGGGATCGAGATATCTGGCAACTGGTAATGGCGGAATTGATGGCTGTGAGTACATCCTCCGTCAACACGCTCCAGGTGATAGTGAAGCTGAGACAAGACATTTAGGTATCAAGTACGAGGACCTTGCTTATGGCACAACCAATGGTTTTGCTACTATGGGTACCAACAACGGCCACAATGGCACTACCGGCATCACCATGCTGAACAACCATGAAATCGTCAAGGATTTCTCTTACAGAGCGTGAGTACCATGATCTTCATGTTTCTCATTCGTGAACCATTAGCTGATCATCGAAGTCTGCACACTGGCACTCGCTCAGCCAAGAAGCTCATGAAAGCCTTCTACGGCAGATCGCCAGCTCACAACTACTATCTCGGTTGCTCGCTGGGCGGTCGCATGGGCATCAAGGCTGCAGAGAGGTACCCTAAAGACTATGACGGAATCGTAGCTGGATGCCCGGCGGTTGACTTCAACAATCTCCAGGGCCAAAGAGCCATGTTCTACCCAATCACAGGATCTGCTGGCTCACCCAACTACATACCCATTGACACCTGGAAGACCCTAATTCATGACGAAGTTCTCCGACAGTGCGACAAGATCGACGGCGTTGAGGATGGAATTATCGAGGTCCCGGACAAGTGTTTCTTTGACCCAAAGACTCTTCGATGCAGCCCCCGACGTCCCAAGAACTGCTTGAACTCTGCTCAAGTCGCTCAGCTGCAAAAGATCTACGCTCCTTATACTTATCCCAACGGCAAGCTTATCTTCCCTCGCATGAACCCTGGCAATGAACTCCAGGCCGTGACCAAGCTCATCGCAGGCACTCCCTTCAGCTATTCCGAAGATTGGTTCCGATACGTTGTGTACAACGACCCCAACTGGGATGCCAGCACCTACAACACGAATGATGTCCGATATGCGGATGAGCTGAACCCATCCGACATCCGTACCTACCCCCAGAGACTCCCCAAGTTCAAGAAACGCGGTGGAAAGTTGCTCAGCTATCACGGTGGCCAGGACAACCAAATCACCCAATTCAACACCCAGCGCTTCTGGAACCGCATGTACTCTGCCGACAACGACCTGCAGGACTACTATCGCTATTTCCGCATATCAGGCATGTTCCACTGCAACTCGGGTCCTGGCGCCTGGGCTGTTGGTCAAGGCGGTGGTGCCCCTGCTGCGGGCGTCCCCTTTGATCCTCAACATAATGTATTGGCGGCCATCGTGGCTTGGGTTGAGGAGGGACATGCGCCCAAGAGTTTGACGGGTACAAAGTTCATTAACGACACTGCAACTAACGGAATTGACTTTCAGCGTAAGCATTGTCTGTACCCTAAGACACAGACATATATCGGCGGCAATCCCAAAAAGACGTCCAGTTGGCAATGCCGATAAGATATATACGTTGTTAATACTGAGGAGCGTGCACGTATTTAATTTGTATCTTTCTGCTGTGAACAGCAGTATCTACTTAATATGAGAAGAGCTAGTAACCTCGGTTATGATCTCCTACCAGACATCGACTCAACACGCAAATTCTATAGCATGACCGAATACGCTAACGGCAAGAGGCCAGCACATGTAAATTGTCCAGGTCTATTTGTAGTTGGAAGCTAGAGAATAACTCAATCACTGCATCACTGGCCACCGGCATTCACTAGCATATAAAACCAGTAGAACCAGGCCCTTTCTTATCGAGAAACGGTATCAATTCCGTGAATAAAATGCCGAATTTAAACAAGTCTGTGAGCACCACGACCGATACCCAACGTCCATTAATCCATACCAGCCCGGACAGCTAAGTCGGACAACACCCACCGAGAAAACATTGCTGCATATCTTGGGCCAGTAAATGCAACTATGCAGCAGCCAGAGCTGAGCCTTGACGAAGGCTCGGGAGCGAGGAGAAGGTATTGATCTTCTCAGTGACCTCAGCGGCGAGCTCCTCAACGTCCGAGGGCAGCTTCTCACCGTACTCGTTGACCACCTCGTCGCGAATCAGTCTGGTCTCGTCCTCGAGTGCTTGGTCCATGAGTGCCTCACTGCAGATCCGAAGCAACCCCTCGGCAAAGTCCTTCTTGGAGTAGGCGATGGCCTGCGTCACCACAGCCCCGTGCTGGATCTCACGAACCCTCGTCAACAGTCTGGACGCACCGTCTTTGAGAGGCGCGAACCGCCGCTGGAGAGCGATGCTGCGGAACTCGGTCGCTTCGACTGCTGAAGTCAGCTGGGGAAACAGCTGCTCTGTCTGCTGGACAAATCGAAGCCGGGAGTCGAGTTGGTTTCGCTCAATTCGCAGATCATTCAATTTGGACTGCGCATCATTCAGCTGACGATTCGCCTCATCGAGGAGCCGGTGAGATTCGTTAAGCTGATCGCCGAGACCAGCAGGGTCAAGAGGACCGCCGTTGATCAGGTTGCCGATTCCTAAAGTCAGGATGCTGAACTAAAATGGTGCACGCGTTAGCATTTGGGATGCAACAGGTCGAAGTATGTGCCAAGTCTTACACCTATATCACTAAAAACCTTAGCAGTCTCGGTCTCCTCAATCTTGCTGCGGAGCGACCTGGCAGCCTCGTTCTGGTCGCGGACCGTTCCTTCAAGCGTCGCAACACCAGATTGTGAAGTCCTGATCCTATCCTCAACGCTGGCCAGCTCGTTCTTGGTCTGCTGGACGAGCAGCCCAATCTCATTCTTGGCTGGGATAATCTTGACGTTTTGCAGCTCGGAAATGATGCTGTGCCGATCGCTAAGGGCCTTGAGGCCCTCCTCGGCGACGTCCTCCATGGCTTGGAACGCGTCAACCATGTGCTTCAGCAGGGTCTCGCGCTGCTCCAAGTCTTGTTCTCTATCATCATAGGCGCCACGCACGAACACCGCGAGCTTGTATACCTTGGTCATGGCTAGCTCCAGCTTGTCTAGCGTGTCATTGCCACACTGAACCACCAGAGGTTCGAGCTCGCTGCCGACCCTGTCGATTTCGTCCTTGGCGGCATTCAGCTGAGCCTGGAGCTTATTGACCTGAAATTGCTCGTTGCTGGAGCCGCTTTGCGCAAGTGCAATCTGTTGGAGGATTGCAGAAATGGGAAACGACGAGAGATCAGGAAAAGCCCGGCCCAGTAGTTCCAAGCCTGACAACATGATACCAGTAGCAGCATCCATGATGGCAACGTAGTTTGAGAATAAAGGGTAGCAG
Source organism: Fusarium gaditjirri (assembly GCA_013266175.1). Taxonomy (NCBI): domain Eukaryota; kingdom Fungi; phylum Ascomycota; class Sordariomycetes; order Hypocreales; family Nectriaceae; genus Fusarium; species Fusarium gaditjirri. Next base: position 6,841 of record JABFAI010000244.1, on the reverse strand, counting down.
TGATCGCAACACACACGCAAGTGTCTAAGGTCTGGAGGAGTCTTTGCAGTAATGACCTCGGACGAACCTGCGGCCTTTAATACTTGGGCGGTGTCGCTGCCTGGGAACCCTCAAAGAAGCATGCATGGGCGTTTTCATGAAATGACTACGGTCCAGTCGTTTCCAGATCAGCAGCACGAACATGCCTAGATCCAAGCTGGATTTCACAAGCTAGTCCAAGGGAGATCCTTGGCCGGCGAAACATGGACATGCAAGACGAACACGAAGGGATAGAGACATCAGTCACCCCGCCCATGCCAGACGTACGACACCGTACTGGAAATGTGGTAGCCTACGCTCTACAGAAGCAGTCACATATTTTCTCACGGTTCAATCGGATGGGGTTTGGCATGGTATCTATGCATTTGTCTCGGCTGGAACGACGTTTCTACCGCGTGGTCACTCGGAAGAAGACGGGACTAGGCTGCAAACCATTAGCGTGATCCATCCTGTCTCACCTCAGCTTGACCCATGTGGAAATGCAACATACCTTCGTTAACATTTGAAAACTCCTTTTATGTTTAATCGTGGTGGTCCATTGCTCAACTCATGCAAACGTCGGTGAGCTCAATGTCTCTCTCATTATCGAATAGTGGCACACAAATATCGCTCTAATGTCCGTGGAGAAGCTGCGGAATATACGGTGATCAAGCCATGGCACAGGCGGCCAGCACAAGACTTACAGCCAGAAAAGCTAATTTTAGAAACCAGAGGAGATCTAGACCGTGTGGCTTGACTGATGTTGCTGCAGCCAGGGCTCTGGGTTGGGAACTTACAACGCATTGGGCGATGCTGATCAACATTGCCGCCTGGTTGCAACAATTCTGAATTAAGGATTCAAGTAATACATGGACGGCTGGTTTTCAAAATATTCACTAGTTAATCCAGGGCTCTATAAGGTAGGTAAAGTCCCTTTCGAAGCATGTTGAGGGTTCCCGCGATTAACAAGCTGGGATGGTCTATCGTTTAACTATGTAAGAATAGACTCTTTCTGAACGTACAGCAACACTCTGTGACATGTTCCGACACTTGAACCTACAGTTGACGACCATGGCAACCATATTACCGCGTATAGGCCCTCAACTGTCTGCATGACTATAAATGTGGAAATGATGTTTTACTTATGGCTCGCGCTAAGACAACTAGCCGCCCAACATACCTATATACAACCGAATATGCCGTTCCAGCCAGCCACGAGAACCTAGATGAGGATAAAGTAAGCGAGTAGTGCTGTGAGAAGTCTCAATGCACATATGTGACGACAAATATGAGAAACTACGCAGTAGCATCCTTAGACTTCGAAGGACCAGATGTGCGGTTGCGGGAGGTTGCCATTATCGAATACGTGATTCATGAGCATAGGAACGAGAGCAAGTCCACTCAGCGAGAGCGGTGGCCTCTCTCAGACAGTCTCAAGTGACAAAGGCCCGAAAACTATATAGGTTGAGGTCGTGCCCCGACATCTACCACGCTGTTCCTGCACAATCAACAACTATCTTCACCGCATTTCGCTAGTTAACTCAATTCTTCAGTTCAATCACTCTCTCCACCATGTCTCAAGACAACAAAGATCTCCAGGTCGTCCTGGCCGACCAAGCCAAGCGTGAGCTGGCCCCAAATGTCTCCAGCCAAGTCATCAATGAGATGAAGAGCAGCTTGATCTTCCAGATCAGCTGGGAACAGCTTCTACAGGCTGCTCCAACCGCCATCAGCAGCATGGGTGCTTGCCTAATCGCGAGTTCCAGCCCCAAGGCCCTGGTGCAGCTGAGCCCTCCCAAGGACAAAGGGTTTCAATATTTGAGGTACTTGCACAACCGCCAAGCAGACTCACTCGAGATTCTAGAGCTGTACTGATGAGCGCGAACTTAGGTACACCTCGGTCCAGGCCAACCTCGTGGAGTGTGGTAACCTGGGCCGTATGGCTTTCCTCGAGGCCGAGGACAAGATGGGAATCATTCAGCTGACCTCGCAAGTCATTAATGGAAAGGTATGTCGTGTTCATTGTAGCAATGAGGTTTATGTTTTTGACAAGCGAGGAGATCAATGATATCATTCCAACTATCGCCGATCCACCCTCGGCCAAGAAAATGCTTCGGCCGCAGCTGCAAACCATCTCGAGGGGCGCGCAAACATGCCTCGATGCGTCTATCGCCATGGACAAGAGGTTCACCGACTGGCTTCTCTATGTCTGCGAGATGCACGCAGCCTGTGTTCAACAGGAAAACACTACTCGCGACGCACTTCTGAGCAATGAGATCTGCCTCGCAGCAGAGAGTACGCGTCTCGACTATCAGAAAACGGCTGTTGAGGAGGCCAAGAATGCTCAGGAGTTGCTGGGCAAGCAGGTCAAGACCGCATCCGAAGCTTTCAAGAAAGCCTCGGACGAGTTCCCGACCGGGTAAGTCGATTGGCCCATAACTGCAAACAGCGACTGACTTGGTTTCTCCTCGCAGATGGGACCTTATGGGCCAGCAGATCGTCAGTGACCTGGCTAGTGCGGTCACCAGCGCCCTCAACGCAGCCATCCCCGCCCTGCTGAACAATCTGAACCCTATGGCAAGGGTGTCGGCGGGAGCCAATATTGTCGGTGGCTTCATCCACCCCGATAAGAAGGATGACAACAGCAACAACTCCGCTGGCGGTGGTGCCGTGGCCAACGGCGCACAGCCGCCCAGCCCCGTCCCAAGCAAGGCCACAGATCCTGGATATGCTGAGATCCAGAAGATCTCTACCTTCCTCTCAACCCTTCAGGTCATCGTAGCGGGCCAGAAGGACGGTGACATCAACTGGGAGATGGCCAAGTCTGGCGACTCTAGCAAGGGAGGGGCAAAGACGGCCATAAAGTTCGTCGTCACGATGCTCGACGATGCCAAACAGCGTTTTGCACAGCTCGCCACCCAAGAAGAGCCGAGTCAGACGGTGGTCCAGATCCTGGATGTGTCGTTGCAGGTTGCCAAGGATATACAGACTATTGTCGACAAGTCTAGCAACATGTCAACTAGCTACCCAGCCAAGGACTCTTCCGAGGTCAAGAAGTGGCAGGCAGACTTTGCAGCCCAGTATTCTCGCGCGAATACACTCTTGGCCACCGCCAAGTCAATCCCTGGCACAGCAGCGAATGGCGTAAGTTTTCCAACTCGCATTCCATTGAATGTTGCAAAATGCCTGACTGATACAGATCCCTCTCATGGGCAACTCGGCCGATCCAGCTCAGCAGACAGCCCAAATCAGTGCCAAGTCAGCCGAAGCGCAAGCCAAGCTAGAGGCGGCCAAGAACCGACTGGCCACCACGACCCAGATGCTCACAACGGCCCAGGAAAACTATGTCAAGACCACTGATATGCTTCTGCAGCAGCAGAACAAGCTTGCTGACATCCAGGCAACTTTGACGAACTTGACGGCCTCGAACATGACCCTCGTGAGTTTCTTTAACAGTGCTGTAGTAGTTCGACAGCAGGATCACTCTGACAAAAAGTGCAGGCCGAGATCAAGCGTATCCTCATCGAGTGCATCAAGCTCATCATCGATCTGAAGGACCAAATCACCTCCCTGGTCCGCTTCTTCAGGGCCATTGGCGCTATCGTGGACACCTGCGTCAAGTACCACGTCGAGCCCTTCCTTGACACCATCAAGGCTATCACTGCTGATGGCGACGACCCCAACAAGGACTACCGCGTCGGCGACTACACGCTGACTGATCTCCAGCGCAGCCAGGTCTACTCGGCGGCTGTGACCTTGCGCTCCTACTTCGGCGTCTTTGGCGACATTGCCAAGATGTGGGTTACGCTCAGCAAGGAGAACGTCTTACCTGGGCTTATGATGTGCGACGAACTTGCCGTCACTGCTGATGAGAAGGATCCCGGAGCTATGGCGGCCAAGTCGAAGAAGCTGTCGCAGTGGTCTCGGGAGGCCTCGGGCCGCGTCAAGGTGGGTTCATCCTCTCCCGTCAACTACCCACCTCTTCCAAACCTCGGAATCATGCTAACATAGGCCGACAGACAATTTCTGGCGACAAGCAGCGTGAGATCATGGATGGCATGCAGTCCCGCATTGACGACGTCGCGCAGACGACCCAGGCCATCACCGCGCCGGCCGCTTCTACACTCAAGGCCATCGAGGCCGGCACCAACGTGACCAAAGATGTGGCACAGAAGAGTATCGAGCAGAGAGCCCAGGCTAGTGCTGCGAACCGTTTTGGTATGAAACCTTGTCCCTTTCCGCCCTGCATCTGTTCCAGTTCCATCTGCCTCTTCAAGCGACTAACATAAGCTTTCGGTCTAGCTATTGTCGATTAAGTTTTCAGATGTTCAACTACGTGGTTGGATTGCTCTGGGCTTCTTGAATATTAATACTGAGTCTATTTAATTTGCGAATGCTCTGGAGCTATTGAAGCTAGGCTGAATGACACTACAAGAGTCTGGCTGGCTGACTGGCACTGTTATGGAAGCGATTGAAATACATGGATCATGGAAGACTCTATATAAGACAAAGAAGAAGGAGGACGCCTCTTACAGAAGTACCAACACCATATATCAATCAACCCACAGTCTTTTTAGTAACCTGACCTGTTCTTGGTACTGTATGTTGGGCATTTATGGTCTTTTTCTGAAGAGTAGTGTCGAAAGGCTGTGGTTATCTTCCTAATTTGACACACACCGCACAGTAGGGTCAGCCTAGTATGAGGGCAAGGAATAAAAATGCACGATACTATTACTGACGCATTTACAAATCCTGCTTTGGGATTCGGCACGCTGTTGGTGGTGGGTAACATGGTATGAAACAAGGGAAACTTGTGCAAGACGTTGCCCTCATCCGTAGAGCCAGATCTGTAGGCTCAGGCAAGGCCTTATGGGACCCATCCTTTTGGCGATATAGATAGGCTCTGTGTCAGTTTATAAGGAGGCCGGTGTGTTGCTTGTGGTAGCCAGCCTAACAGCCTGGGTTTGTGGGATCTTCCTCAATGAAAAACTCGCCATAATGCTTAAAAAAAACACTAGTAGTTTAAAATTCTTATATAAATAGTGATGCATTTCTTTATTATTCATTAAAATAACTTTACTTTTAGTAATAAGGTAGCTATTATATATAGCTGTATTCCTTAAACCTTTTATGTTTCTTAGATGTGTAATAGTATAGGATTTTAGTATTATAAATAAGGTATTTAAAGAAGAGACTAAAAGCTAAGACCTCATTTGAATACAGGATTTAACCATTTGCCAAGCAATAAGTATTATTCACTTAAAAGCAGGCAATAACCCTGGCCCACTTACGGTTCTCAAGCGCATAGAGTAGTTGCCTTTTCTTGCGTAATTGTAGCTATTACTTAGGAGGGCCAAACAACACTTAATAAACAATGTGTTCTACGAACATACTACTAAAAAGGTCTAAATACCAGGCTTGGGGTTAATAATATCCTCAATGCAGTTTCCTCGGACCCATCCACCCAATTTGTCCGACTTGCTACGGCCATTACAAACATCGATGGCAACTTGCATGTACTTCATAGACTCATCATAATTGGCCTTCTACAGGCAATTCTTCCTGACTGAGAAATCAAGCTGGAAGTGATACCCGGTCGAAGGCACCTTCTTCCCCTCGAGCCTATCATTAGACCAGTAATACCCGTTATTCTTATTCTTTGCGACTATGCCGCGGCAGAAGGATTGAGCAGCTAACGTGATGGCATTGGGGTTCGAAACTTGGCCACTCTTGTTACAGCGGAGAATATTCTCAGGGCGAATGGTTCTTCGAGAGGAATCCAACGATGAGTCTGGGATTATTGAGTGATCTGGGTTTGAATCGCACATAATAAGAGTCGCAGCTGTAGTGGCGTGACAGAGAGCTCCAAGTGGTGTGAGTCATATCGCATGAATAGGTGATGAAATGTAGACAGGGAGGGTGGACGTAACTTTGCACTCAATTGTTCGCCTTGGGTCCACTCGCCAACCAAGGCAGCCCAACTCGCTTCGCTTTCTATAAGGAAGAGTTCGTCTGAAACGGGCATAGGACAACGGATATTGGTAAAGTTGGTTGATGGCTCCACGCAACAGAGGAGACTGATTTTTGGTCGATCATATACCAGATTTGGCACAGTCTGTAATCTTTTGATCAGTTTCAAGATATCCTGCACGGTTCTTTCTTCACAGTTCCGCACCTGAGAATTCGTTCACTATGTATCCATGACAACCGGTTGCTGAACGAGTCCGAGGATTCAGATGGTGTCATCGCATTGAAGAAGCCTCGTTTTCTATATCGTCCGTTCTAACATCCATGCGTGTAGCCCTTTGGAGGCCTGGGTCTCACCTCCGCAATCCTGGATACCGACTCACTTGCTGATGCATTTATCTACGTAATCAACGGCGAAAAGTCCGAAACTCTCCTTCAGAAGTGGTCCGATGCGCGCCTGGCAGTTTTTTTTTTTTTTTTTTTTTTTAGAAACATCGTGAACCCCATCGCAAGCGCGAACAAAAAACGATGCCACGAGATAGATCCCGAGAATCCTTTTACCGACCCCTTTTTCAGAATGATCAGGAACAACGCCGCGGAGCTGCAAAAGATGAACGGGGCGTTTTCAAAAATAGTAACGGAGGTAAGTAGCCTGCTTGACTAAGGGAAAGGTAATGTAGGGCTTGGTGGTTTGAGGCATCTAGGCGCGTTCTCTCATAGATGTTTCCGAATGAACCTTTAGACAATGCGTGTAGTTATTGCCACTTCTTAAAGGCTGTTCTTGCATATCATGTATTTTATAGTATAGGAATCAAGCACTGTAAATACTGTGAGAAGGTTGAGGGTTTGAAAGAGG